>PVHX01005180.1:64673-115650 GCA_004024805.1 Geosciurus inauris | reverse complement strand
CCCACCCACCCCCAGGCCAGCAGCCACCCCCACCCCAACCCGCCAAACCTCAACAAGTCATCCAGCATCACCCTTCACCCCGGCACCACAAGTCGGACCCCTATTCAACTGGTAAGTGGCCCTGCCTTTGGGCTCTGGGGAGTCTGGTATTGGGCCTGGAGTTTTATTCTTGAAAAAACAAGAGTTAGCTTATGTTTCAGACTACAGTTAGCTCAGAACTGAGCTCCAAAGGCTTGGAGGAGTTGAAAGGGCTGTACCCAGGGAGCATTGGTGCTTCCTACAGTGTCTTTTTTTTTTTAAATATTTTTTTAGTTGTTGATGGACCTTTATTTTATTCATTTATTTATATGTGGTGCTGAGAATTAAACCCAGTGCCTCACACATGCTAGGCAAGTGCTCTGCCACTGAGGCACAATCCCAGCCCCTTACAGTGTCTTTATCAGATGTCTGTCTTGCTTTCAACTGAGATTGCCCAAAGTAAGGCTTCCTTCCTTCTTTATCTTAGAACACACAGTCAAGAATATGGGAATGTACCCTTAACTTTTGTAAGGTGGGGAATCCAGGAGCCCCAGGGAAGTACCTGATCCACATTTGGAGTTCAGAATAGGCTTCCTGGAGGAGGTGATTATGGTATAAGCAATAGCTAATTTAGTGAGGATGGAAATGAGATTCAGGCAGAGCCAGGAACAGGTCTGGGCTGTGGGTGCTGTTTTGGAACAAGGGGGCTTTGCTGTCAGCACTGTGAAGCCCACCTGGTAACCAAAATATTCTGGCCAGAAAATGTTCCAGCTGATGTCTTGTGATGTGGTAACATTAAGGATCAGGGGAGTGGTCCTGGACTGACAGCTAAGTTGTTCAGTCTGCCTTGGAGGCTCTCCAAGTGCATCCCACAAATTGAGCAGCAGAGCAGGGCTGTGGCTGCTCCTAAACCTAGCAAAAGCTGCCAGGTGCCAAGTGGATTGTCCATATCCTAAGTTGAAAGCAGTCATCTGTCCTCCCTGGGAAAAACTGGTGTTGGGCTTCATCACTACAGCTGTGGCTATTCTCACCCAGAGCAGAGCAAGCTTCCCTGTGAGAAGAAAGTGATAGGTGACAGAAGAACTGGCATTTGGGGCAGCTTAGGCCAAAAGGCTAAGACATCTGGCCCCTCTTCTTTGAGTCCCAAGTCCCTACTCAAGCTCCTACAGCCTACAAAGAGGCATAAGGCGTGGCGAGGGTTGGAACCCAGCTCGGGGCTTTGAGCCAAAACCTAAGTTGTCAGTAGTTTCATAGAGGGTCAGCAGGCATCACTGGGCACCTAGTCAGCTTTCCAGCACTGTGCCTGAATTGCCAGCCCTCTACAGCCACCAGCAAGTGGGTAGTTCCTTCAGCATCAGCCCAAGAGCCTTCTGTTGGCCAAGTCAGCTTCAGCAGATGCTTCCCAAGGGCCTGGCCCTAGACAGGAGCCTGTTACATTCATGTGGCCTATGGGTCACTGGCACCAGGATAATACCCAAGCCAGCAGAAAATGGTAGCATCCAAAGGGTTCCTGATTCACTACAATGTGAAGTGTCAAGGCCAGTAAAACCAACCCCACAGGGTTCTGAGGCTGCAGGGACAGGGCAAACCTTGATACAGTATAGGCTCTAAGCAACTTAAAGTGTCTTTCGGAGTGAGGGGCAAGTCCTATCTTTAGAGAGTGACATGAGAGTATGACATACCTGGGGCATTATGGTCCAGGCCTACCAAGATAAGGACCTTCAGTTGGGGGCCCCAAGGGTACCTTTGTTGATAGAAGCTTGGAAAGAGGACCTGGAGGAGGTTGACATGTAGAACCAAATTAGATTGCTCAGTGTGAAGCATGAAGCAGAACCTAGAGCACATTGGGAAGGCAGCACTTCCTCTTGTGGACAGTGTGGCTTGTCCTGAGCTGTAGCTAGCCATACTCTATCAGGTGGTAAGGCCCCTTCCAGGCAAGGATTTGGGCAGAAGGGTGTCTGGGTTGCATTGGGTTGAGTGAGACTTGGCTCCTTCAGTTGCCCAGTCCCAAGGTGCTGGCTCACTGTGACATGGCTTTCAGTTTCCTCCCTGTACAGCTGAGGAGATTAAAGTACTCCATGCTCTCTTTCCCAATGGCTTACAGCAGGGCTGTCCAGGGTTTCTCTGACCTATAACTCTTTGGGTCTTTTCTAGCTACATGGGCTTGCTTGAAGCCCCAGGACCTATTCTGCCTGCTCTGTCCAGGTGGAAGCCAGTCTCTGACTTGACTGTTTTGCAGACAAGCTGAGTTAGGGGACAAGATTTTAGGAAGGGTCCTGAAGATCCCCACCCTCACACCCAGGGACTAGGCCCCAGGTCCTCAGCAACCACCAGGTGGGCCAGGCTGCTCAGGGACAAAGTGGAGAGGGTAGCCAGGGTCATCCTTATGAATTGACATCGCTTGTGTTTAGCCCAAGCCACACTTTAGAATTGTCTAAAACTTTTAAAAGTACTAGTGCTTGGACCCCACTTGAGACCCCCACACATCAGGAGGTGGGGTTTTCAAAGCTCCCTGGATAATTCTGGTGTGCAGAAGGATCAATATACTAGGACTGGTGCTGTGGGATTCCAGAAGGCCCTTTGAGCACTCAGCTCGGGGACATGGCTAAGAGGGGGATATGCTGGGGGATAGGGAGCACTCAGCCCTTTGGGGGAGGAGAGTCAAATCCTTATCAGACCCAGTAGATTCTTTGGATCTTTATTCTTTCAAGCCTGGCCAAACCTCATGCTGGTTCTACATCCAGACTGTCCCCTTCCCCTGTTACAGTTGTTCATGGCTCAGGGCTGGTGGCCTCTACATTAGCCCCCTGACATACTCCTTGTGCTCTCTCCTAGGTCACCTCCGTGAAGCCCCCTCCCCGCTTATGATACATTCCCCCCAGATGCCACAGTTCCAGAGCCTGACCCACCAGTCTCCACCCCAGCAAAATGTCCAGCCTAAGAAGCAGGTAAAGGGCTGAGCAGAGTCACAGCCCTCAGGGGCAGGCGTGGGCCACAGCTGGGGTGCTTGCCTGCTTTACCGACCATTGTGCCTCTGCTCTTTCAGGATTTGCATAAGGCCTCAGTGGTCCAGCCCCAGCCCCTGGTGGTGGTAAAAGAGGAGAAAATCCACTCACCCATCATCCGTAGCGAGCCCTTCAGTCCTTCGCTGCGGCCAGAGCCCCCCAAGCACCCAGAGAACATCAAGGCCCCAGTCCACCTCCCCCAGCGTGAGTACCCTCCCTGCCCACAGCTGGAGCTCAGGACCCCAGGCCTGTGCCAGACATGAGCTTACTGTGGGGCCATGGATCATGCCCCACTGGGATAAGGTGGGTCCAGGCTTACAGGCTTTTGTGTTCCAGGGCCTGAGTTGAAACCTGTGGATGTTGGGAGACCTGTGATCCGGCCCCCTGAACAGAATGCAGCCCCTCCAGGGGCCCCTGACAAGGACAAACAGAAACAGGAGCCTAAGACGCCAGTGGCACCCAAAAAGGTAGGGATAGTAAGCCTGTGGTTGCCCTGAGGTTCTCACACCAGGAAAGCACCTTGGAGGGCACAAGCCCTCTACTCGGGCATAGTAGGCTTCTCACTCCCCTTGGTTTCTCTGCCCTGCAGGACCTGAAAATCAAGAACATGGGCTCCTGGGCAAGCTTGGTACAGAAGCATCCAACTACCCCATCCTCTACAGCCAAGTCGTCAAGTGACAGTTTCGAACAGTTTCGCCGTGCTGCTCGAGAGAAGGAAGAGCGTGAGAAGGCCCTGAAGGCACAGGCTGAGCATGCAGAGAAGGAGAAAGAGCGACTGCGGCAGGAGCGCATGAGGTGGGCTGTGGTCCGGGCAGGGCACCGGGGCTCTCAGGGCCACACCAAGGCCCCAGGCTGACCCAGGGCCCTGCTCTGCCCAGGAGCCGAGAGGACGAAGATGCACTGGAGCAGGCACGGCGAGCCCATGAGGAGGCCCGGCGGCGCCAGGAGCAGCAGCAGCAGCAGCAGCAGCGGCAGGAACAGCAGCAGCAGCAGCAGCAGCAGCAGCAACAGCAGCAGGCTGCCGCTGTGGCTGCCACCGCCACCCCCCAGGCCCAAAGCTCCCAGCCCCAGTCCATGCTGGACCAGCAGAGGGAATTGGCCAGGAAGCGGGAGCAGGAGCGAAGGCGCCGGGAGGCCGTGAGTTTGGGACCCTGCTGGGGACTCTTGGGCAGAAATCTACCTGGAGGAACTGGCAAAGGAGGCCTAGGAGAGGGAGGTGCACATAGTGAGCCCAGGCCAGCCTCTGGATTCAGAGGTGACTCGGACATAAATGGCCCAGGTGTTCTGAGGATGGGTGCTGAGGGAAGAGTCCTGGGGAAGGTCTGAGGACCAAACAGACAACATAGGTGGTGGGTGTGGCGGAAGTCTTAGAGCCATAGCAGGAGCAGGGTACCTGAACTCATTTCCACCGTCCTTCCTCTTTCCCTCCAGATGGCAGCTACGATTGACATGAATTTCCAGAGTGATCTGTTGTCGATATTTGAAGAAAATCTTTTCTGAGAGCACCTAGGTGACTTCCGACTTTGATTTTCTGGCAAAACATTGACTCTCCATAGTGTTAGGGACGGCAGTGGAGGCGGTAGCAGGGGCCGGGGTGTCTCCAGGCCTGACCCTACTGCATGCTATGCCCAGGGCAGGCCTGACGGGCAGCTGAAGATTGCAGAGCCCATCTGCCTTACAGCCAGCCAGAGGGACGTCCCGCCACCCCTCTCACAGGACATCAGCTCAGAGCACGCCTCAATACGAGCAAGAGCAAGTGCCGGCCGGACTCAAGGCCTGTGTCCCCACGTGTGGGGCAGAAGCCCTTCTCTCCGCCAAATGTCTACACAGTATACACAGGACATTGTCGCTGCCGCCACCGTGAACTGATTTTCTGTCCCCAAGAACGTGACGTTTGTGACGTCCTGCCCAATGGGAGTCCTTCCCCACACCCTAGCCATCGCCGCTTGCTCCTAAGAGGCCAGGACAGGTCCAAGTGGGCTGCAGCGGACGAGGGCAGTGGCCCACATCCCCTTGCTGGCACTGACTTTGCCTTGAACAGACCCCTCCCTCCCCTCCCCCCACAAGCCTTTAATTGAGAGCCGCTCTCTATAAGTGTTCGCTTGTGCAAAAGGGAATAGTGCCGTGGAGGTGTGTGTGTGTCCATGGCAATTCTGATTGAGGCGACCGTCCCATGAGTGTGGGCGGGCCTTGCCTGGGGAGTGAGGCCACCAACCAAAGTCAGTTCCTTCCCACCTGTGTTTGTTTTGTTTTTGTTTTTGTTTTTTTCTATATATATATATTTTTGTTGTTGAATTCTATTTTATTTTAATTCTCTCTTCTCCAGACACAATGGCACTGCTTATCTCCGAAATGGTGTGATCGTCTCATTGAGCGGCGGCTCCCACCGCACTGTGGGTAGTGTGTGACCGTGGCTGTACTGTATAGTGAACATAGTTGGCATATCTTTGTTTGAAGTTTGTTGGTGACTCCACCAAACCAGTGTAAAAAAAACAAAACTCAAAAAAATCCACAAAAAAAAAAAAAAGAGTAAAAAAAACCCCTGCCTATATTTTACTCGGTTTCAAACTCTGTTAGTCTATTTTTAATTATAAACCAGAAAGCTGCGATCCCCCTCTCCCTGCCATTTGTTGGCTTTTCTTTCTTTGTTTTTAATGTCAAATCTGTGTTTTGTTTTTGGGGTTGTTTTGTTTTTTGTTTTTGTTTTTCAACCAAGAAAGGAAGGGACTGAGGATTAGGTGGGCTCCAGGAACTAGGGGGTGAGGGGGCACAGACTGAGGCAGAGGCTTTCCCTGCCCAGTGCCCAGTCCCAACCAGTTGGCTGCTCCCTCCCGTGTTTTTTTGTTTTGTTTTGTTTTTTGTTTTTGTTTTTTTAACAATTGGAGCCCTTGGCAAGGTTATGAGTGCCATGAGAACCCACTACACCCCGATGCTGGTGCCTCAGTGTTGGCCAAACTCTGGAGTCACTGACTGGTTTGACTTTCATACGGTGAATACGCATTTGGTCTGTACTGATCATGGAATAAACACATCTCTCTTTTTTAATGCTGATGTCTCCCTGACATTTCTTTGTGAACCCACTGTTGCCTAGGCTAGGTCCAGGTTCCTCTATGCTCTCAGGACCCCAAGCCACCTCTGCACAAGAACCACCAAAAAAGACAACATAGCCCCTTTTGTGTGGCCTGTTCCTACTTTTCCTGGGCAGGAGCCACTCAGGCTCACAGCAGCCACCCCAAGGTAAAGGTGTGACAGGGAGCCCAGATAACCCATCATCCTTCCTGTGGACCCTGGCCTAGGTGGGTGACATGCCCCAATAGAACTCTGGCCAAACTCCAGACCATACTTTTCCTATTTGTTGTCCTCTGTCCTTGTCCCCCACTTACCAAAGGATTTGGGCCACTTACCCTACCTTGCTTGCCTCTACCTAACTCCTTTCATTTAAGCTCAGGGTTAACCAGATGTTCTTAGGTAAGTGTACATTCCTCCCAAATAGGATCCTTGTTCACCACACACAAACACAAACGCACACATTTCCACCCAAGAAAGCCCACAAGTGGCCTCCCTGCCAGTGGGCTTACCTATACGCACATACCCCAGCCACAAGGCATGGGTGGCACCCAAGAACAGCCCCAAGGTTGTAAGGTTCAAGTATATAATTTATTTGTATGCAGAGACAAACAAACATTTTTAGCACTGTTTATTAACCCACATTTCCTTTTTCCAACCAGAAAGAATCTTCCTTAAATTTAGGATCTGCCAAACCTCCTAGGGAGGGTGTAGTTCAGGCATCCAGTCAGTGGCCCCCCACTTCCTCAGTGTCCCTGCCCACCCCAGGCACTTCATATACCTGTGCCTGTTTGAACTGTGCCAGTTCAAATTTGACATATTTTGGTTTTTGGGGGTTTCTTCCATCTCATCTCACCCTCTTCATTTTTGTTCTTTGTTTTGTTCAGAAACTTCCCCAGGATGGTTGAGTTAGATGGTTTTGTCTGCACCTTCCTACTAAAGATTTTTTAACTCTGCCATGGCTTTCTCCACACCTCTGATGTTTCTCTAACTGGGTTGTAATTAGAACTGGGATTTATTTAATTTTTCTGGCCGTTTCCAAATCCCTCCCACAGTACTAGAAATCTTAGTCCTATACAAGAGTTAAGAGGTGTGTACAAGCCCCATTGTACTGTATGCACGGATCGCTTGGCCAATAATCATGTCAGTGAATCTGAGACTTGTATTAAAACACTTTAGACATTTGTAGAAGGGAATTCGTAGACTTTTCACTTATATACTAAAGGTTCTTTTTTTTTTTGTGCAGTTCTCATTGCAAAAATAAACATTTGTACTGAATATAAAATTACCCTTCTATGACTACTGCTGTCTTTTTTTTTTTTTACTATGGAATGCTTGGGGAATTTGTGAGTCATCCTTGTGCAGGGGCCATGCTAATTTTCTCTAATCATTCCACTTTTAGTATGTGTGCTACTGAAGTAAGCACTACTGCTGTTTTTTTGAGGGCAGAGTGGAGAGGAAGGGTAAAGTGCCAGGGTCAGGGTTCTGTCAAATAAGAGGTTCCCAGACACCTAGAGCTGCCATACAACCAGATTACTCAAAAGATCCTAGGACCATGAAGTTGTCCAAGGACTGATTTGTTGAAACATATTAAATTATGATACAGGATAATCACAAGAAAGGTAGGTGTTTAAATCAAAGAACAAAAATTTGTGCAGGGCTGGGCAGTGTCACAGGCCTCAGCTACTTGGGAGGCTGAGGCAGGAGGATAACAAGTTCTAGACCAACTTCAGCAACTTATCAAGATCCTGTCTCATCATAAAAAGGGCTGCAGATGTAACTCAGTGGTCAAGTGCTCTTGGGTTCAATGCCCAGCACCAGCACCAAAAAAAAAAAGGCAATGAAATCAGTAGTGTCATTGCTTTGAGATGCATTGTTTACTGAGGTAGAACATGAGCAGCCATTCTTTTTTTTTTTTTTTAACAGTTTTTTTTTTTTTTTTTTTTTTATAGATGGACACAATATCTTTATTTATTTTTATGTGGTGCTGACGATCGAACCCAGTACCTCACACGTGTGAGGCAAGCGCTCTACCACTGAGCCAGAACCCCAGCCCCAGCAGCCATTCTTGAAGTAGCAACCATGGGCTTAGCTATGGTCCCAGGAAGTACAATTCTGGAACCATTAAAAATGGAAACAGCATGTCCACTGGTGGTAATGTAAGTAAATGGATAATGCTCCAAATTGGTAAACCAAGAAATAGCCACAGAAACACATTATAGGTAACCACCAGAAGAAAGCTGAAAGTTTTCCAATGGCTGTGGGGTGGGAGCCACAGAATGTCATGTTTTCCTCAGTAAATCTTCCTGGGTTGCTGTTTAGCCAGAGGTATGACTTGAGGCAAATGATTTCAACCTGAGGTTCATAAGCTGTAATGCAAGAACGTCACAATATTATCTTTACTTAATAACATTGCTATAAAGGTTAAATGAGTGTCCCTAAAATCTTGGGAGAGGGTTTCAAAAGAAGAGGAAAAAGGTGACTCCTTGTAGGGACTTGGCTCTATAACCCGGGACTCCACATGCCCGGCCCGGCTTCCTCTTGCCGCCAAAGCCCCAGTAACTCAATCGGCTCGGCCCTTCAGCTTCCAAGCTGGCTCTATCCTCTAGGAGTCAAGGTCTCTCCCATCCATCGGTTTCCACCGGCGGAGCCGAGACCCCAACATTTGCTGAAGGCCAGGACCTGTCGCTTGGACATCAATGGCCGCCACTGTCCAATCACAGTCGTGTAGGGGCGGGCTGGCAGGCCAGCTGGATCAACAGGAGGACTACGCTGGGCAGAGGCCTCAGTACCCGCAGTTGGAACCAGGACTGGGTCCCTCCGAGTCAAGCCGAGGGGAAGGTCCGCGCTCCAAGGCGGGAGCCATTCTGGTGGGTTGGTAGCCCAGGCTACCGAGACCTCTTCGGGTTGCTTGACTAACCGCCACAGCATTGCCTGTCCTTCCGCTTCCGGCCCTTCCGATCTGCCATATTAGGTTCCGGCCCCGCCTCCCCATCTCATTGGCCCAGCTCAGGCCAACCCCAGTTCATTGGTCCAGCCTCCGGCCTTCTCCGCCCAATGTTGGGCCCCACCTCCTTCATGCTCCACCCGCTCCCCACCCACCTACATATACCACGCCCCTTCACCGGATGCCCCGCCCATTTCGCCCAGGGCCTGCGTTTATCTGGGTTCGGAATTTCCCTCTTGCTTTTAGACCCACCCACCTGCTGCAGGTGCCCTCCTAGGTCAGGTCCCTATCTTAAACTCCACCCAGATCTTCCTAGGCCCCGCCCACGGTTCCTCGTTTCCCCCAAGGCCCTTCCCCAGCCACTGAAGCCAGATCCTCGAGGGCTGTCCCCACAACCTACCTAGACTTGTTCCTTGTCCATGTCACACCCAGGTGTTTACCTGGCACTTTAGGTGAGTCTTGTGCGGTGGCAGTTTCTGTCTGAGCTGCCCATCTATTCCCTCAGCGAGTCCCACAGCCCCGACGTCACGGAGGGTCTTCAAACCAAAGGCGGTGGGCTCTCGGGGCCAGATCCCGCCTCACCACTGCTGCCAGAGTCCCTGGCCCAAGCTCCAGACCGCAGCGCTGTCGTCGTCCCGGGACGAGGCGACATGCCAGAGCTGGTGGTGACTGCACTTCTGGCGCCATCGCGCCTCACGCTGAAGCTGCTGCGCGCCTTCATGTGGAGTTTAGTATACTCAGCGGCGTTGGTGGCCGGGGTAATTTATGGCTGCATCGCGCTCACACACGTGCTGTGCCGGCCCAGACGTGGCTGTTGTGGGCGCCCAAGGCAAGCGGCTCCGGCTTGCCTGAAGGACCCCACGCTGGGCAAGCATGACTTCCTGAGCCTCAGGGTGAGTGCTTGAAGGCGAGTCGCCTTTGGAGCTGCGGGATCTAAGAGATTGGGGTGGGATAAACAAAGAGGAAATGATTGAGTCCAAATCCGGCTCAGTACAGTACAGTCCAAATCCTAGGGGTTCAAGTCTAGGGAGGAAGGATTCCCAGGCTTTACATCTTGCCCTCCCGCAGAGCTCTGGTCTACACCTGCACTATGTCTCCGCTGGCCATGGTAACGGGCCCCTCATGCTGTTTCTGCATGGCTTCCCTGAGAACTGGTACGTCTGGGGCACGTGGGACTGGGGAGAGGTGGAACTCCCACCACTAGGGCACCCAAGAGGTGGGGATGAGGGCTGAGTAGTTTTGGGGTTACAGAGCAGCATTATAGGGCCCAGACAGTGCCAAGAGGGCAGGGAGACCACACCAGGATGCCTAGGATCTGTAGACCCTGAATGGATCAGACAAAGGAGCATTGAGATTGAAGCTGGCCTGTATTTAGAGTGCAGCTGGCCTCTGCCTCTGCATCTGCCTGGGTTTCCCCCATCTTTTCTTCTGGGAAGTCCAGAGCAGGAAGGTGGGGTCACCAGTCTCTGTTGTGCATGGGATGGAAGTGCCTCCTGGGAGCCTTGACTCAACTTCCCCCCACACTCCCTCCTGCTGAGCAGGTTCTCCTGGCGCCACCAGCTCAGGGAGTTCCAGAGCCGCTTTCATGTCGTAGCTGTGAACCTGAGAGGCTATGGCCCTTCTGATGCTCCAAGAGATGTGGACTGCTACACCATTGACCTGCTGATGGCTGACATCCAGGATGTTATCCTGGGCCTGGGTGAGGACTCAACCCCATCCCAGACAAAGCTTCCCCCATCCTATACATGCCCATCTCCTCATTCTTACTCCTCGTTGGGACTCATGTTGCCCACCCTGCCTCACTCCTACCTGGAGTCTTACACCAGCTCCTCTGTCCTCCAGGTTATTCCAAGTGCATCCTTGTGAGCCATGACTGGGGCGCTCTTCTTGCCTGGAATTTCTCCATCTACTTCCCATCCCTGGTAGAGCGGATGGTTGTGGTCAGTGCTGCCCCCATGTCAGTGTACCAAGGTGTGTCATGAATGCTGGGATGTGCCAGTAGTATGGGGCAATATGTTTATATTTGCACTTCTTTATTCACCTGTCAACATGCCAAGGGCTAGGGATGTAGCAATGAACCTGGATCTCTTCCCTGTGGCATTCCTCAATCTAAAATCAATGACAGCGCACTTAAGAGAGACCCATATTTTTTAAGTACCTACAAATACAAGTTGAGGGGTTATAGCTTAGTGGTAAGATGCTTATCTAGCATGCTTGAGGCCTAGGTTCAATCCCCAGCACTGAAAATAAAATTTTTGCCTAGGACCAGAAGTGTTTTGGATTTCAAAATTTTTAGATTGTAGAATATGTGCATACACATAATGAGATATCTTACAGATGGGACCAAAGTCTAAACATGAAATAATTCATAAGCCAGCCAGGTGTGGTGGTGCACACCTGTAATCCCAGCAGCTTGGGAAGCTAAGGCAGGAGAATCACAAGGTCAAAGTCAGGCTCAGCAATTTAATGAGGCCCTAAGCAACTCAGCGAGACCCTGTCTCTAAATAAAATACAAAAATAGGCTGAGGATATGGCTCAGTGGTTAAGCCTCTCTGGGTTCAATCCCCAGTACCAAAAGAAAAAGAAAAAAAGAAAGAATTCATAATTCATTGTTTCCTATGTACTTTGCACACAGACTAAAGGTAATTTATAGTTTTAATAATTTTGTGTATGAAAAAAGTTTGTAAATATGAACCTTCAGAGGTCCAGTGTGGAATTTTCCATTTGTGACATCATGTTGGCATTCAAAAGTTTTGAATTTTGGGAGCTGGGCATGGTGTCGCATGCCTGTAATCCCAGCACTTTGGGAGGCTGAGACAGGAGAATCGTGAGTTCAAAGCCAGCCTCAGCAATGGCAAGGCGCCAAGCAAATCAGTGAGACCCTGTCTCTAAGTAAAACAGAAAATAGGGCTGGGGATGTGGCTCAGTGGTCAAATACCCCTGAGTTCAATCCCTGGTACCAAAAAAAAAGGTTTTTTTTTTTTTTTTTTTTTTGGTACCGGGGATTGAACTCAGGGGCACTCGACCACTGAGCCACATCCCCAGCCCTATTTTGTGTTTTATGTAGAGACAGGGTCTCACTGAGTTGCTTAGCACCTCGCCATTGCTGAGGCTGGCTTTGAACTCGTGATTCTCCTGTCTCAGCCTCCCTGAGTGCTGGGATTACAGGCTTGAGCCACCGCGCCCGGCTAAAAAAAAAAAAAAAAAGTTTTGAATTTTGAAAATTTTCAGATTTTCAGATGAGCAGTGTTCAATCTGTAACAATTGCCTCTGACAGGGAGCCTATATACAGTAACCTCCTCAGGGCTCCTGGGCTTACAAAAATATATTCCAACTGGAAGAGACTGAGGCAAGGGAAGTTGAATGGCTTTCATTTGGTGGTGAAGACATAGACAACTAAGCAATCATATACCATAATAACATGAGATAGCTATCTCTGGCCACCCAATGCCTTATCACATCACCTGATGTGGGGCATTTTGAGGGAGTGGGTTTGGTGCTGGGGGTTGTACACAGGTCCTTAATCATATTAAGCTTGTGCTCTATCTACTACTTACACCCCTAATCCATATCAATTGATTTTATTTATTTTATTTATTATTTATTTATTTTTGTGGTACCGAGGGGTTGAAACCAGGGCCTTAAGCATGCTAGACAAGCAAGCACTCTACCATTGAACTAGACCTCCAGTCTTCACCTGATTTTAATTCCCAGCATTGTGGCCATAACTGCTCACCCCCCCCACCACCACCATTGTTGTTTCTTTTTTTTCTTTTCTTTTTTTTTTGGTATTGGGGATTGAACTCAGGGGTACTTGACCACTGATCCACACTCCCAGCCCTATTTTGTGTTTTATGTAGAGACAGGGTCTCACTGAGTTGCTCAGTGCCTCGCTATTGCTGAGGCTGGCTTTGAACTTGCGGTTCTCTTGTCTCAGCCTCCCTAAGTGCTGGGGTTACAGGCTTGAGCCACCGTGCCTGGCTCCATTGTTTCTTATCTGTTTCCAACTCTAGACTGAAAGCTTCTTGAGGGCAGGGAGTGTTTCTGTCCTATTCACTTTTGGGTCTCCAAGGTCTAGAACCAGACAGGGGAAGCATCCTGGTGGCTGTGGGAGCTTTGAAGAGCTGCCGAGGGAGGCACTCCCCTTCTGTGAATACAGTGACTACCTGGCAAGGAAGAAAACTGGTACCTGGGCCAGGAAGGGAACAAGTGTCTTCACAGACAGGCAGGCAGTGGTGGCATTCTTGAGGACTGTGTGCCTAACCTGGGTGTTGGGATACAAGGGTGCAGAGCTATTCCAGGCCCAAGCCTCGCATCTCTTCCCCTCATTCCCTTCCCAGACTACTCAATACGCCACATTGGCCAATTCTTCCGATCGAACTACATGTTCCTGTTCCAGCTCCCTTGGCTGCCAGAGAAGTTGCTGTCCATGTCTGATTTCCAGGTGAAGTGGGGTGAAGACCTAGGGCTGTGGGGTAGCAGGTTGGGACTAAGCAGGCTGGACACTGAAGCCAGAGCCCTGTTCTATACCCAGATCCTGAAGAATACCCTCACCCACCACAAGACGGGCATCCTACACTTGACTCCCAGTGAACTCGAGGCTTTCCTTTATAACTTCTCTCAGCCAGGTGGCCTCACAGGGCCCATCAACTACTACCGAAACCTCTTCAGGTAAGGCTGGACCCAGGGTAGAAGCACAGAAGAGTTCCAGGGCCAGGGAGTATGGGTAGCTATCCTTCTGCCTTTCTGTCTGTCTTGCCCATAGGAACTTCCCCCTGGAGCCCCAGGAGCTGGCCACACCCACACTGCTGCTGTGGGGGAAGAAGGACCCCTACTTAGAGCTGGGGCTGGTAGGAGCCATTAGTAGACGCTTTGTGCCGGGCCGACTGGAGGCCCACATCCTGCCAGATGCAGGGCACTGGATCCCACAGAACAACCCCCAGGAGATGCACCAGTACATGTGGGCCTTCTTGCAAGACCTGCTGGATTAGTGACCCTTGCTCACCGACCTGCCCAGGTACACAGGCACATGGACACTCAGGAACACATCATCTGTGTATACCTGGGAGTCTGTACAGTGTACATACACAGTGAACTTTTGAATCAGCCACGGGTGTGAGTCTTTTGGATGACACACAAATGCATCTATGGATTTCCTGAGGCCTGTCAATCCGGGCATGGGTGTGTGCATGTGTTACAAGCACTTGGATCCTAGAAACCAGGTTCACCTCTCCTTCATGGAGCTAGGTGCTGGAATTTAGTGTCTTGACCCTCCTTATCAAAGCTGCCCTTCTGCCCTCCCTTGTTCCCAAATATACATACTTTCACTCAACTTAGATTTCAAGCGTTGTTCTAAGTCCTAGGGATACAGTGTGCACCATAAGCCTATCTTGAAGCTAAACCTTGCAAAGATTTGATCCAGCTCACAGAAGTCTCCCATGCACAAGTGGTTTAACATTTCTGTGAGACGAGGAGTGAAATTTTGGGATAGGAAGATATAGAATTGTAAGATATAGCCCATGTCCTGGAGTTCACAGGGAGGAAAGAAGGCTACTCAAGTGAGTGACAGAGCTCGGGTAAGATTTCCCTGAGGAACCAGAGGCTGGACCCCAGTCGGGGATGTACTTTTCTCAGGAGTAGGACACCGTCAATAGGCAGGGAATGAGCTCTGGCTATTGGAATAACAACGTGGAGGCCAGTAGCTATTAACCAGACCACCAGGGCCTGTGAGGAGTTTGAATTTGATTCTCCAGGGAAGCCAGAGCGGGGATTTCAGCAGGGGAGGGACATGGCTTGCATTTTGAAGAGCTCCCTGTGGCGGCTGGACAGTCCCATAGTTCCCTGCAAGAATGCCAGTGGAAAGACAGGCAAAGGACTGTCAGCGCAGTGCAGTCCCTCAACTTCAACAGAGCGGGCCTCCCCTGCAGGGGGCAATGTCTACCTCCTTGGGGGCCAGGAGGAGGGGCTTCTGAGACTTGGGGCCCAGGAACCTTGGGGCCTAGGGTGGAGGTTTGGGGTGAGGAGGCCTGCGGGCAGGATGAAGACGGCGTCCAAGGGGTGGTGGGTCTGGCGATGGTTGCCAGGGTGATGAGGGAAGGGTTGATGGTTGACCGGAACGGGGAGCGGTTGTCTGGGTGATTGGAGGCGCCCAGATAAAAGTTGACGGGAGGTCTGGGACAGTTGCCGGGGCGACCTGGGTCCGCTGACTGTTGCTAGGGTAACTAGAAGGCGCTGTCTTCCGCCTTCTTGGATGCGGGCTGGGAGGGCGGCGAGGTCTTATAAAGGAAGTGATCGCGTTGATTGGGCAAAGTTCTGGCCAGCGAGCCATTACAAACTCGCGGCTCAGTGGATGCCCGCCTCCCCAAGCCCGAGCCAATCCAGGTGCGTCCTTTCTTGGGCCGGGGGCGCTGGGTATGCGCAGCACTTTGGGCGGGAGTGGAGACCCGAGAGCTCCAGCTAGGGCTCCTCCGGGACTTGGGCTCACGCTCTCCCTCTTCTAAATCCTGCCTCTAGACCACTTTCTGCCACTCACTTTCCTGTCCATTCATTCACTCACCCATTCATTCATTCATTCACTCATTCATCTGTTGGCCTCCAGCTCCAGGCCACTGGCCTCCCATTAGAGGAGGGGCGGAGGAGACAGCGGAACACTGCCAGCCGGGTGTGTTCAGGCACCTGTGGAATGTGGAACTGGTGGGCAGGGACCAGGTGAGAGGGAGGGAAAGAAGTCTGCCTGGAAAGGCGATCTTGGAGCTGAACCTTGCCAAAAAAAAAAAAAAAAAAAAAAAAGTGCTTGGACCTAGGGAAGGCTCCCACGCACGGGGAGTTTATCATATCCGTGAGACTGGAAGGAAAGTTTGGGATAGGAAGACGTGGGACTGTAAAGGACTTCCAGTGCCAGCAAGGGAAGATCTTGAACAAACCTGCGTGTCTGGAATATTTCTTGGGTGCTAGGGAGGGGGCTGGGCAGGAGGGGAAAGACAGGGTGGGGAACCTGGATGGAGGATCGGTATATTAGAAGCAGTAGAGAATGATACTCCAGTCTAGGCACTGCGCGGAAAGCAAGTAGGGAAGGCAGGTTTGGATCATGTTCAAGGGATCTGGACCCTTGGGATTGTGCTATAGAAGCATCTTATTGGCTAAAGACAGAGATGGCCCAGCATGCGTCAGTGTTTGATAGGGAAGGGAGACACTGAAGCTGGGAGAGTGACTAAAGTCTCCCCCCAAACAAAGTGGAGATTGAAACTTGAGACTGAGCCCTGGGGTCCCCAACATCTAAGGGACAAACATAAGAGAGAGGCCACAGAAGTAAGAGGCATGTGTGGTGCCCCAGCAATGGAGGAGAGGGGAGCTACAAGGAGCAGCATCATAGTTCAGGGCTTCAAAAGCTGCTGAGAAATCAACTGTGAGGACTGGACCAGGCAAATGGACCCCTGATGATCTAGGAGAGCTAAATTTCCCCCAAAATCATGAGGGAGGAAAGCTGGGGGTGAAGGCTGAGGACAGAAGGCTTGGATGTTATGAGTGAGGTTCAGCAGGAAGGGGGAGGGGAAGACTCTGACACATTCAAATGGGAATTTGAGGCAGGTTTACTACAGCGACCATCCCTAACCAGTGGGGAGGGCAGAGGTTGGGGAAACCAACAGGGGTTCATACAGCACCCTGGGGCAAACACTTGTGGAGATCCATTATCATGGCTGGTTGCTCCTGCCCAGGCAATAGAGAGAGGGTCAGGATCTTTGGTCAAGAAATACAGCCAGCTGAAATGACCCTGCAAGGAGGGATCCAAAAGGGCCAATATCCCTTTCTCACTTTTCTCCTCCAACTTCATCTTCTGCCAGTGCCTCTTACTGTCCAAACACATCCAGAGCTAGAGGACAAGAACATCTTCAGAGAGCATAGAGTAAAGCCAGGTGCAGTGGCACAGGCCTGTAATCCCAGCAACTTAGGAGGCTGAGGCAGGAGGATCGTGGGTTCAAAGCCAGCCTCAGAAAAAGTGAGTTGCTAAGTGACTCGGTGAGACCCTGTCTCCACATAAAATACAAAATAGGGCTGGGGATGTGGCTCAGTGGTTGAGTTACCCTGAGTTCAATCTCTGGTATTCAAAAAAAAAAGTGGAATGGAGAAGGAAAGAATGGAATTGGGGGTGCACAGCAGGGAGAGGGGAGAGGAATTGGGACTGAGCAGATGTTTGATGAACATCACTGTGAGCTTATTTTATCATGAAGGAGACTTCAGCCTGTGGCTAAGGGAGAAGGAAATGAAAATCCCATAGTAGAAACTCCCCTTCTCTGAAGTAGAAAAAAGGAAGAGCAGGGCGTGGTGGCTCAAGTCTATAATCCCAGCACTTAGGGAGGCTGAGACAGGAGAATTGGGAGTTCAAAGCCAGCCTCAGCAATGGTGAGGTGCTAAGCAACTCAGTGAGACCCTGTCTCTGCATAAAACACAAAATAGGGCTGGGGATACGGCTCAGTGGTCGAGTACCCCTGAGTTCAATCCCCAGTACCAAAAAAAAAAAAAAAGAAAGAAAGAAAGAAAAGAAAAAAGGAAGGAAAAGATTAGGGGGCCAGGGAGACAAGGACAAGTAGTTAAGAGACATTAGGGTATCATGGTTCAGAATGGGGTCTCGGGTAAGGCCATGGGCATGCAAGGTCAATTATGGTCTGAAGCTCAGGGCCTGAGGAGACTGGATGGATGATGGAGCGTTTGGCCCAATGAAGGCTTCTTGGATAGGGAAACTTGCACCCCAAAAGAGGTGGAAATGATCTTCCCTCTTCTCCTTTCCAAAGCTGCAAAGCCAGTGGATGCTCAATTGAATTGAATTTCCTTCTCTTTACTCCCTTTTCTTCCCCATCCACTCTCACATCCCTTCCCTAGGAAAGCCCCTCCAGCCCCCATCTCTTCCTCTGATTTAGTCCCTGATCTAAAGAGGTCTGGATACATCTATGTCCAGACAGAGGGGTCTGGGGATAGGGGTAGAAGTCTGGTTTGGGGCACATTCAGGTCCCAGTTCCTAGTTCATGAATTCAACTGCCAATAATTAGGACTAGGGGTGCACCTCAGTGGTACAGTGTTTGCCTAACATGTGTGAGGCCCTGGATTTGATCCCAGCACTGCCCCCCACAAAAAGGCAATTATTTCATCTCCTGTGCATCAAACTCTGTATTAGACATTGGGAATCCAGCCTGGAACAAGACAGATTCCCACAGAGCTCACAATTTGATGGGGAAGCCAGACAGGATCACATGGAGGGGTTGGTTCCCTGAGGGACAGGAAGGCAAAGCTTTCAGAGTGATTATAAACGAATCAGATCAGCTTCCCCTGCTAAAATCCTCCAGTGGCTTCCACTTGGGGTAGATTCTCAGACCTTTTGGCCCCTTAGGACTCAGCTCACTCATTTCCCTGACCTCCCACCTCTTGCCCGCCCTTCACCTTCTCCTCCTCACTATTGTTCTCCTCCACTGTCTTCTTCCTCCTGTAGGATTTTGCACTTGCTGTTCTCTCTGCCTGGAACACCCTTCCCTGGCTCTTTGTCTTGCCAGCACTTTTCCTTTTTTAAGTCTTGGCTATAATATTCCATCCTTTTTTTGGGGGGGTACTAGAGATTGAACTCAGGGGTACTCAACCACTGAGACACACCTCCAGCCCTATTTTGTGTTTTATGTAGAGACAGGGTCTCACTGAGTTGCTTAGCACCTTGCCATTGCTGAGGCTGGCTTTGAACTCACCATTCTCTTGTTTCAGCCTCCCTAAGTGCTGGGATTACAGGCATGCACCACTTTGCCTGGCTACATAATATTCCATCCTTAGTGAGGCCTGTCCTGACTCCCCACACCAAAATTACTCCCTCCCTCCATCTCATTTTGATAATTCCTATTTCTTTGCCTTCTTGTTTCTTATCCATCTCCCATCAGAGGAACAGGCTCTATCTTGGGTCACCTTGAGCTAAAACAGGGACTAGCACCAAGTAGGAACTCAATAAAATGTTTACCATGCCTGTAATCCCAGCTACTCAGATCGTTGAGGCAGGAGGAGGATTGCAAGTTTCAGGTCAGACCCTGCACCTTAGTGAGACTCTGTCTCAAAATAAGAATTAAAAGAAGCTGGGGATGTAGCTCAGAGGCAGAGTGCTTGCCTAGCATGCACAAAGCTCAGGGTTCAATCCTAGTCTTGCAAATAATAACAATGATGATGATGATGATGAAAATGTCCAATGACTGAATGAAGGCGAGAAGAACTGGAGAGTCAGAGTGAGCAGAGAGGTGAAAGCAGCCTTTGGGGAATAAGAACAGTGTGAGAACAGCCTGTATACAGGCGGTAAAGCTGGCCAGGTGTAGAAAGGCTGTGCTGCTCTGGACAAAGGGGAGCAGCAGAGAGTCCCAGGGAGACAGTGTCCAGTGGATCTGACTGGATTCCACAGCCTCTGGGGTTGGGCCTCCTAGCCTCACCTCTGCTGGATCCTGCTGGGCTCCCATGGCCCATTGCCTGGGCGTGCGGATCT
The DNA here is from genome assembly GCA_004024805.1 of Geosciurus inauris. Taxonomy (NCBI): domain Eukaryota; kingdom Metazoa; phylum Chordata; class Mammalia; order Rodentia; family Sciuridae; genus Geosciurus; species Geosciurus inauris. The sequence continues at coordinate 96,113 of PVHX01005180.1, read as the reverse complement.
GACCACAGCTTCCGCACAGAGGGCGGGGGCTGCAGTCCCAGGAGGAGAGGCCCAGGGCATGTTCTCAGGTTCCTGGTCAGCATGCCGGCGTCTGTGTCTTGGCCTGGCCCCAGGTTGTGCGTCCCCAGGGACTGAGCTCATTGAGAAGAAATGTGGTCCCAAGCCAAGGCAGCTAGCAGAGGCAGGGACAGAACAGGGGCTCAAGCCCATCCCCGCATCAGGAATTGAGCAGCAGAGGCTTGCAAAACCGTGGGAGCAGTTGCTCTGACTGTCCTGTCCCCTACAAATCTGGACACCTTGGGCCAATCCTGATACTGTGTGACTAGAAGGCAGCAGCAGGAACCTGGGGCCAAGTGGGACCCCACCTTTTGCTGAGTGGTTGCTTTTGCAGATGTGCCTTTCTTTCTTTAGCCCCTACTCCCCTAAGCTATTTTCAGGCCTGTGTTTTCACCATTATTGTTCCATCTCCTACAGACCAGGGGCTGCTGCATGAGCAGGGTCACAGACTCTGGTCTTCTTATCTAGTGAAATGTGTGTCCAAGTACCTTGGTTGCTTCTTACGATAGGGAGCTCAGTGCCTCCTCAAGCATCCATTCTGAGAGAAAGTTCTTTCTCAGATGGGTCAGGGAAGAAGCTGATCTTTCCTAGGGGCTTTAGCTTTGCCCCCTCCAGCCACAGAGCCTTCTCTGGAGCCCATGAACCCCAGAAAGGTACTGAAGAGAGTTGTTTGAACCTCCTACAGCAGCTCTTCTGGTAACTTCCTGAGTTACCGGAGTCTACCATGTGACCTCATGATGGAGGATGCTGTGAGCTTCATCCTTCATCTGGCCCCCTAGAGACACTAGTTTCCCAGGGAGCCAACAGAGCAGGATACAGACATCTCAAGTCCCTTGTGAACAAGACTGAGTCAAGACGGGGTGTGTACTGGGAGAGCTCAGGGGAGCAGAGAGGCTCTGCCTGGGGGTAGGAAGGGGTTCCTGGAGTGGGACCCTTGAAGAAGAAATAGGAGGTCACCATATACAAGGATGGGGGAAGGGAAGGCATGTTGGAAAGAGGGCCCAATAGAGAAAAGGGGTGGCAAGTATGGAAAATAGCAGAGCATCCCCTACAAGTAGAAAAAACTCACTCTTTTTAAAATTTTTATTTTTATTTTTTTATTTTTGGTACTGGAGATCTAACCCAGGGTCATTTTATCACTGAGCTACATTTCCACACTTTTTGTTTTTATTTATTTATTTATTTATTTATTTATTTATTTATTTATGTATGTATGTACCAGGGATTGAACTCAGGGGCACTCGACCACTGAGCCACATCCCCAGCCCTATTTTGTGTTTTATGTAGAGACAGGGTCTCACTGAGTTGCTTAGCACCTCGCCATTGCTGAGGCTGGTTTTGAACTCATGATTTTCCTGTCTCAGCCTCCCTAAGTGCTGGGATTACAGGCATGAGCCACCGCGCCCCGCTTTTGTTTTTATTTTGATACAGGGTTTCACTAAATTGCTTAAAGCCTAAGTTGCTGAGGCTGGCTTTGAACTTGTGGGATCTTCCTGCCTCAGCCTCCAGAGTTGAGTCGCTGTGATTATAAGCATGTGCCACCATGCGTGTCTTTTCTTTCTTTTCTTTCCTTTCCTTTCCCTCCCTCCCTTCCTTACTTTCTTGACAGGCTCTTGTGAAGACTTTTTTTTTTTTTTTTTTTTTTTTTTTTTTTTTTTTTTTTTTTTGGTACCGGGGATTGAACTCAGGGGCACTTGACCCCTGAGCCACATCCCCAGCCCTGTTTTGTGTTTTATGTAGAGACAGGGTCTCACTGAGTTGCTTAGTGCCTCGCCATTGCTGAGGCTGGCTTGGAACTCACGATTCTCCTGTCTCAGCCTCCCTAAGTGCTGGGATTACAAGCGTGAGCCACCGCGCCCGGCTTCTTGTGAAGACTGATCTCCTTTTTTTTCTTTTCTTCTTTCTTCTTTTCTTTTCTTTCCTTTCCTTTCCCTCCCTCCCTCCCTTCCTTACTTTCTTGACAGGCTCTTGTGAAGACTGATCTTGAACTTGAACTTGTGATCCTCCTGTCTCAGCTGCCTGAGAAACTGGGATTACAGGCATGTGCCACCTTGCCCAGCTGAAAGTACATTTTTGAAGAGAACACATTTGCTGTCAGTTCCTGCTTGGGGTGGAAGTCAAACAGTCCTTTGGTCCCAGACAGGGGGAAGAAGCTGGGCCATGGACGTAGAGGCGTGCCAAGCTAGGATGGGAGGATGGAGTGGTTATGAGGGGGCTAGAGAGGGGCAGGCCCAGCCAACAGAGCCTGAGAGCCAGGCTGGGGGGACTTTGAATTTCTTCCAGGGATTATAGACCTGGGGAGGGACTTGATCTGGGCCTGCCCCACAGGCCAGCTGACTCAGCACACTTGCCGTGAGTCAGTTTGTGCCCCTTCTTGCGCAACACTTTTTTGTCTTTTTCTCTGCCCAAACTCTACCCCCCCACCCCCGCCTGCTTCCCTATTCCATCTCTGCAGTCTGTGTGACCTGGAGTCACTCAGGCTCAAGTTCAAAACTTAACTCTTGGGCTGGGGTACAGTTCTGTTGTAGAGCACTTGCCTAGCACGTGCTAGGTAGGCCCTGGGCTCCATCCCTAGAATTGAAAAAAACAAAAGCAAAAACAAACACCCACCTCAGCTATTCTACTCAGCCTCTAGCAAATCAAATCACCACTTTTCTGTAAATTATGCAGCTGCATCCATAAGATGGGCAAGGATCACCCCTCCCAGGTGAGGGTTCACCTGTAAAATGGGGATGACAGGGCATACTCAGCTCCTGACTGTGGGGCTGTGCTACCTGCCAGTTTAGGCAGGACTGGAGGTGGGGGTATCAGTTGTGATGTCAGTCCCTGGTTAGTCATTCAGCTTCATCTTTACCTCCCCATGCTGCCTCTCTCTCTCTCTTTTGTTTTTTTGGTACCAGGGATTGAACTCAGGGGTACTCGACTACTGAGCCACATCCCCAGCCCTATTTTGTGTTTTATGTAGAGACAGGATCTCACTGAATTGCTCAGCGCTTTGTTGTTGCTGAGGCTGGCTTCGAATTCATGATCCTCCTGTCTTGGCCTCCCAAAGTGCTGGGATTACAGGCGTGTGCCACTGCGCCCGGCTTGCTTCTCTCTTTTTAATATCCCTTCTCTGCCTCCTTCCCCTTTTCCTCCTCTACTCTTTGAAAATCATCCAAAGAAAGCCAGGTGCAGTACTGGGCATCTGTAGTACCAGCACTTGAGAGGCTGAGACAGGAGGATCACTTGAGAACAACCAGGGCAACGTAGTGAACACTCAGCTCACAAAAAAGAAAAAAGGAAAAGAAAGATCATCTCTAGGGGGCGTGCTTCCGTTGTAAAACTCCTGCCTCACAAGTGAGAGAGGGCCTAGGTTCTAGGTTCTATCTTCAGCACCCCATACACACAAAAAGGCACAAAGCACTGACCCATGCTTCAACATGGATAAACCTCAAAAACATGATGCTCAGTAAAAGAAGCCAGACGTAGAAGGTCACATCGCATAGAATTCCATTTATACAAAATGTCCAGAACCAGCAAATCTATAAACACATAAAGCAATTAGTGGTTGTTGGAGGCTGCAGGGAAAGGAAAATAATGAGTGGCTGCCAATGGGAATGGGGCTTACTTTTGGGGTGATGAAAGACAGAGGCGATGGTTGCACAACACTGTGAATGCACTAAATGTCACTCAATTATACACTTTAAAATGGTAAATGGTGATGTTGGCATGGTGGTGCATATCAAGAGGCTGAGACAGAAGGATCGTAAGTTTGAGGCCAGCCTGGGCAACTTTGTGAGAACTATCTTGAAAAAATATATATAAAAAGAATGGGATCTCAGTGGTAAAGTTCACCTGGGTTCAATCCCCAGTACCAGAAAAAAAAAATTAGGGCTGGGTGTAGCTCAGTGGTTCTGGGCTTGCCTAGCATGTGCCAGTCCTTGGATTCTAAACACAGTACTGCAAGCAAAGCAAAACAAAGAAAATCATCAATAAATGCCAAAACCAGTGGGCAAAAGTTTAATGAGCATCAGGATATCCACACAGTCTGAGTATCTTCCGACAGGATAGTTGTTCATTATAAAGGAGGAAGAGAGCTGTGCTACCCTACTCCAGTTACTCTGGAGGCTGAAGTAGGAGGATCAAAAGTTTGAGGCCAGCCCAGGCAACTTCGTGAGACCCTGTCTCAAAATAAAAAGGGCTGGAGATGGAGCTCAGTGGTAGTGCACTTGCCTAGCATGTGCAAGGCCCTAGGTTCAGTCCTCAGTACCATAAAAAAAAGGTGGGTGGGATGGGAATAAAATGTCACCTTCGCAGTAGAAAAACTTGGCCAACTTTGCCCAAACGATCAAGGTGAACATCACCAGTGTTGAAAACCAATGTCAGGTATACTTCTGTGGTTTTTGCCAAAGATGCAGAACCTGAATTTAGGAGGAACCAGGTGGTCAGTCAGCTGAAGGATATCCTTTGAAACAACTGACCTCACTTTTCCAAAAAATGTCAAAGTTAGAAAAGACAAAGCAAGGCAGAGGAACTCATTTAGAGTGAAAGAGACCAAGAGACATGATGGTGACATACACTACAGGACCCAGGATTAGATCCTGAATCAGCAAAGAATGGTAGGTAAAGGATATTGTTGGAGCCGGGCGCGGTGGCGCACGCCTGTAATCCCAGCACTTAGGGAGGCTGAGACAGGAGAATCGCGAGTTCAAAGCCAGCCTCAGCAATGGTGAGGCGCTAAGCAACTCAGTGAGACCCTGTCTCTACATAAAACACAAAATAGGGCTGGGAATGTGGCTCAGTGGTCGAGTGCCCTGAGTTCAATTCGTAGTACAAAAAAAAAAAAAAAAGAAAAGAAAAAGATATTGTTGGGAGCAACCAGCAAACTTTGAATCTGGACTGCAGGCAAAAAACTGGAGTAGTTTACAAAGGAGAGTGCCCTTGTCAGTAGGAAACACACCGTGAAATACTCGGGGCATAGGAATATTAGTCCTGCAGCTTGCTCTCTAATAGTTCCACCAAAAACTATGTCTCTGTGTGTGTGTGTATGTGTGTATGTGCACACGCGCACATTTATAAGACAAGTGTCGCAAAGTGTGGTTGGTTGACAAATCTGGACAAAGTGCTCATGGAAGTTTTGCTATTCTACAACTTTCTGTTTAAAATGATTTAATAGTAAATAAATAAATGATGTCAAAAGAAGTTGCAAAACGATGCCCAAAGTTTTCTGGGGCACCCATGTGACAATCTCCCACCCAGATAACCCTCCTATGCTCAGTCCCAGCATTTGGTTGATTTGGGGGTGACCCCCAGGCTCTTTAGAATCAGTACCTCAAGCCGGGCGCAGTGGCTCAAGCCTGTAATCCCAGCACTTAGGGAGGCTGAGACAGGAGGATCGCGAGTTCAAAGCCAGCCTCGGCAACAGCAGGCGCTAAGCAACTCAGTGAGACCCTGTCTCTACATAAAACACAAAATAGGGCTGGGGATGAGGCTCAGTGGTCGAGTGCCCCCGACTTCAATCCCCAGTACCCCCCCCAAAAAAAGAATCAGTACCTCAATCCCACTTCCGCTACCAATCAACCCATTCCTCTGTTTAGCAGTCTCATTACCAAGCCAAAAAACAGGGGGTCTGTCTGCCCTCTCTCTCCTCCTCCAGACCCCTGACCTGCCCACTCTCCCTCCGTTGGGTGCAGCCCAGTCCCTGTGCTGGGATATCTTCCCTCCTGATCCTCCTTTAGGGTTAAACCTCTAGATTCTCCTTTGGGAAACCCTCCCCAGGAGAGCAGGGTGCAGCTTTAGGCCCTTGCACAGAACAGGACATAGAACTGGAGCCCTAGCCATACTAGTTGAATATGTGGTTGAACAAGTAAGTAACCCTCTCACAGACAGCTCTCACCAACCCGTCTGTGTGCCCTTACCAGATTCTGTGGTTCCTTCTGGACCATCTCTAAGACCTCAGTGTTGAGGATGCCTGTATCTGCCTGTCTTTCTTTTTTCTAACCATTCAAAACATATTAAAAATGACATTTTTACAATAGCCAAAACCTTTAGCCAAAAACTCAGGCCTGCAGTCCCATAAGTTTAACAAAATGGTCCACATTTAGTTATCTTGATTACTGAAGAAAATATGGTGGCTCCTAAAACAAGGCAGATTAGCAACTGGGAGGGTTTTCCCTTCTGGGTATTCAAAGCTTTGCCCTTGATTATTATTTTTTATTTCATCTTTTCCAAACCAGACAATTGTTCCAATTTGACAGAAAGCTTATATAGAGTTTTATATTAAATGTTGGTGATCCATTTTAAAATTTAAGAACTCCCAACAACAAGAATGAGAAAATGACCCACAATTAAACAAAAAATGGTCCTAGCAGGGCACAGTGGCACATGCCTGTAATTCCAGCAATTTGGGAGGCTGAGACAGATGGATTGCAAGTTCAAGGCCAATTTCAGCAATTTAGTAAGATCCTCAGCAACTTAGGGAGACCCTGTCTCAAAATAAAAAAATTAGAAGGCCTGGAGGTGTAGCTCAGTGGTACTATACCCTTAAAAGTTTACACAGTGGAATTCAACCTCAATAGTGCTTTTTTTTTTTTTTTTTTTTTTTTTGGCACCAGGGACTGAACTCAGGGGCACTCGACCACTGAGCCACATCCCCAGCCCTATTTTTTTGTGTTTTATGTAGAGACAGGGTCTCACTGAGTTGCTTAGTGCCTCGCCATTGCTGAGGCTGGCCTTGAACTCGCGATCCTCCTATCTCAGCCTCCCTAAGTGCTGGGGTTACAAGCGTGAGCCACTGCGCCCGGCTTCAATAGTGCTTTTGAATTATTATTTTGTGGGTCCTGGGGATTGAGCTCAGGGGCACTGGACTACTGAGCCACATCCCCAGCCCTGTTTCATGTTTTATTTACAGACAGGGTCTCATTGAGTTGCTTAGCTCTTCACTTTTTCTCTCTTTCTCTCTCTCTCTTTTTATTTTGCAGTGCTGGGGATTGAACCCAGGGCCTTGTGCATGCAAGGCAAGCACTCTACCAATTGAACTTTATCCCCAGCCCAGCACCTCGCTTTTGCTGAGGCTGGCTTTGAACTCCGTGATCCTCCTGCCTCAGCCTCCCAAGCTACGGGGAATACAGGCATGCACCACTCTGCCTGGATAATTATATTTTTTAATAACATTTTTTCACAAATGTAATACCTCATCAAATACATGGTACATACACTGCAATTACAATTAGGGTTGGGAGACCAAGTTTCTGAAAGAATCGGTATTCAAAACAAGTCTCAGGCATAATCAAGATTAGGAATGCAGTCTGTTGGTTCCCACTGTGCCTGGCTCCCCTCTGCCCATGCTTGGGACTCTCTTAGGACTGGGCTTGCACTCTTTTAGGGTCCTCATTCTCATCACAGAGACAGAGGAGGCTGCAGGAAGCCTTTGGAGGAAGACTGGTTTTGAGAAAAGCAGTTGGTTACACTGAGCAAGACAGGCTGAGTGCCAAAGCTGTGAGGTGGGCAGGGGCTGTAAGGGATGGGAATGAGGGCACTGGGTGGACTCTGGCAATCCACACATGGTAGTGAAGAGGAAGGTGGTGCTTTCTGGGTGGGCTGATGGTAAGAAGAGGTGCACACACAGGTGCATGCGTCTGCCAGTGCAAGTCTCCAGGTCTAATACTGCAAATGCTGTCCCAGGCTCTCGGCCTGGCAGGGCCTGAGTTTCAGGTTTGTGAGTACTTTGTTCTTTCGTGTTCCCTTGAAGTTTTGCATAAGTCTGTATTGGTGCCACCATGGCTGCATGTTCGTGAACCTCTCAGGACCTCAATGAGGCTGGGGGAGGTTGTTTCTGGGGAATCTGTGGGTGTCCTCAAGCTCTGGATATGTCCTCGGCTCTGGTTGTGCATTGGAAGATGCGGGCAGGGGTGTTCACGAAGTTGTATGTGCCTGTCACTGCAGGTTCGCCGCGCATCTCTCCTCGTGGCCGGCTTAAGTTTCCTAGGGTCCCTAGGTCCCAGGCTCTGCGGCGGGAGGTTGGACAGGGACCCCGGGAGGCCGGGCGGGGGGCGGGGGCGCGCAGGGACAGCCCCGGGGCGGGGCGAGCTGCCGAAGGTTGGGGGCGGGGCGGCCTGCCGCCTCACTTCGGCGAAGTTGGCGGCGCGGAGGCTGGCCCGGGACGCGCCCGGAGCCCAGTGAGGGAGGGAGGAGAGAGGGAGGGTCGCGGACGGCCGCCATGGGGCCGGGGGCCCGGGGCCGCCACCGCCGCCGCCGTCTGATGTCCCTGCCACCGCCACTATCGCCTGTGCGCGCGCTGCCCCTGCTGCTGCTGCTAGCGGGGCCGGGGGCTGCAGGTGAGGGGCTCCCGACCTGGCGGGCGGGACGGGGACGCGGGGGAGGGGAGTGCAAGAACTCCCAAGTCTGGGGCTGGGGGATCCTGGGAGTCGGAGACCAAAGCCGAGGTAGCGGTGCGGGAGCTGGATTACGTGCCAGTCCTGGGGGGTGGTGGGGAAGGGGACTCAGAATGAGGGGCAGGGTGCCAGAGGAAAAGAGACCCTTGAGCAATTGAGGCTGGAGATGAAGGGACCTGGGAGTGAGACCGAGAGCTGGAGGTGAGGGAATCGGGGACTCAAGATTGGGGGGGTACCCAGAATCCGGTGTTCGCCCCATCCCATTCCCTGCCTGGGAGGGTTACCTTTGGGGCCGAAGTACCCCCCAGGCCGAGGACCCCTCTCACAAAAGCCCCCGCCCCCGACACCCCGGGCGGGCCGGGCTGGGCCGGGCGGGGGGCAGGGAGGGGGCGCGAAGTTCTCGGAGCTCTGAACTCCGAGAAAACTTCCCAGGCTGGAGCGCTGCAAAACCCGGAGTCGGAGGGGGAGCTGGAGCCGCAGCGCCCGCGCCCCCTCCCTCGCCCGCGGCCCCACTCCCTGCTCTGGGAGCCTTGATTCTGCAGACCCCGGACCCCGCCTCTGTGTGGGGAGGGGAAGGGGCCGGGGCCCACGTGCTCCCTTCGGGCTTCAGCTCCTCGTCCTGGGGCCCGAGCCCCTCCCCAGCCGGTCAGGGCCCCCCGCCCCTCCTCCTCCTCTCTTTCCCCTCCCCCGCTCGGGACAATGGCTGCGCCGTCTAGACACCCCCTCCCCCCGGCCAGCCTCGCGCTTTCTTTGCCAGACAAAGCGGGACAGGCTACGGGGCCTGAACGGGGGCTGCGGGGGCGCCCCCACCCCCTCCCCAGGAGGCCTGGTCGCGGGGGAGGGGCCAGGGGTCTCTGGACGCCACTGTGGGGCTCAGCGGGTGGGGGTTTCAGGAGGGTGTAGCCTCACTAGCCCATCCCAGGGCCCAACTGGGCAGGAGCAGCCGCCCCCACAGGACCAGCACACTCATGGCCTGTCACACATTTGCAGGCATACACAGCTCTGGGTCACACACTTACGGGGATGCAAACGTGCATGCACACATGCACACAGACCTAGTACATGTAGTCATGCACACTTGGCTCACACAAGATATGCCCAGATACACACAGCTCACACGTTGACATGCATGGACACACAATCAAATGTGATCAGACAAGCCATTCCTAGCCCAAGGCCTGGCACACACCTTGCCTGCACACACCTGGATATCCACAGATACAGATTCAGGGACATGCCTACATCCTGCTCATGTGCAGACAGATAAGCACATCCAACCCCTACATGGACACACCTGTGTACAGTTAGTTGTATAACCAGATAACACGATTCACATACATGCACAAAAGACACAGCTTGTCTAAATAAAGCACACAAATCAATCTGTACACAACTGGCTGTGTGTGCAGTTCACACAGAGATGCACCCATCCTTATATGCACATGCAGATTCAAATTTAGCTGCATGAAGAGATAACAGATGCATGCCCGAGTCCCCATACAGATTGACACACGAGTTCACGCACGCACATGTGTGGCTCGCGTGGCACACAGCACAGCAGGGTAGGGGTTTGGGGAGGAAATGGCTCATATCACACAGCCGCCAGTGTAGTTCACAAATACCCACAGTCCCCTGTCTTGGTGACAGTGCCCTGAACTTGTGATGTTGTTCATTCTCATTCTCAGCTTATTCTGTTATTGTCTCTCACTGTCTCTGTCTTTGTCCTCTGTCTCCTCTCTCTGTCTTCCTGCTTCTAGTTTCTTCTTTTATGTCTCTGTTTCTGTTGTTTTCCAGCTCCCTCACTCTTTCCATCTGTCTTTGACACATACACATATACGGTGGCCCCACACCTGTTTGTATACACTCAATTCTCCACTAGCTCAGCCCCAGCCACACCCCTGGCCCATCTGAAAGGACAGTTAGAGTATGCCACACCCAAGAGGGACAAAGCCCTGAGGGATGGGGATGCCGGACAGGGCAGCACTTGTCTTTTGCCAGCTGTCCCTCCCTACAACACACACCCTATCCCTGTGACACCCATAGCTGGCTCTCCTTGTAGTCTTCACTCACTCCTGAGTACATGCCTTGGTCCCTCTTCCAAGAGCTAGCACAGAGACCTGCTAGTTGGAATAGGTGCCCAACAGCAGGCGAAGGGAGACCCATGACCCAAGATTCCCTGCCCCTCCATTATCCTAAGACCTAGACATGAAGTCACATACTCTCTTAACCTTCAGCACCCTCACTTCCTGACTCTGCACTCCCTATTCTGCACATCTTAGTTCTGGCAGCTTCCTGAGCCCCCACATCTGGCACAAGCCAGTCCCTCCTTCTTCCCGCCCCTGCCTTGTGGTTCCCAGGGCTAGAGTTGGCAGGGACAGCTGCAGCCCCAACAGCTGGGGCCAGGGCGGGGGCCGTGGGAACTGTAGGTAGGGGGCCTCCCTGCACCCACAGAGACACCCCCAGCCCAGTGCAGCTGTTGCCTGGCACAGGAAGGGAGGGGGGTCTGTCACTCAGATTGGGGTTCTTGGGCGCCCAGCTGACTCCCCACCTTCCTTTGCCCCCTGCAGCCCCCCCTTGCCTGGATGAAGGCCCGTGTGCAAATGGAGGTCGTTGCACCCAGCTGCCCTCCCGGGAGGCTGCCTGCCTGTGAGTGCCTGGCACAGAGCCATCAGTGGGCCTTGCGTGGGAAGGGAGTCTTCTTCCTCTGTCTCTGTGTCCACCCCGGGTGCTTGTACCACTTCCTACATGTGTGTGGCTTGGGCAACCTCTTGTGTTTACCCATTGGAAACTGAGCAGGGTTAAAAGCAGGGGCTCTGGAGTCAGCGTGGGCTGGATTCAAATCCCACATCATGTTGCTTACCGGTTGGGAATTAAACCCTTTAAGTTTCAGTGTCCTGATCTGGAAAATGGGCCCAGTAACCCCGACTTCATGGAGTTCCTGGCCTCTTAAGGTCACATCTAAAGGCTCTTAATGAAGGTGGCTATTAATTAACAAGCTTTCGGGGTCCAAATGGCAATGGTGAGGACATCATTCATTCTCTCCCGTATCTCAAACTTTAGTAGTCGGGTTTGGGACGCCTATAATGCAGTTGCGCTCTACGGCCTTTCTTGCTGTGTGACCTTGGTCTAGACACTTCCCTTCTCTGAACTCACTGCATCTGTGAAATAGGAATGCTTCTCCCTAGCTCATGACTGTGAAGAAGCCCAAGTATTTAGTTCTTCCCTAATACAAGAAAAGGCAGGGCGTTGGAGGAGCAGAGTTGGGGCTGAGAAAGCTGAGCAGAGGTCAAAGCTGGGTTTGATTCTGGACACAAGGACACCTTGAGCAAATCCCTGGAGCTTTCTAAGCCTCTGTTTTTGCATCTGAAAAATGGGGCAATAATAGCTTTTTCTTTATGGGGTTGACTATAGGATATGCTCAGAGTACAGCAAGTAATAAATAAATACTCATAATAATGATAGGAAATAATGCTCAAGGTTATGGGGAAAGGCTTGGCTCTTTTTATGTTATAACAGGTAATAGTTCACTGGATGGATTCATTTAGGTATTCATTTATTCAACAGAATGTGTGCCAGGCACTGGGTCAGGCTCAAGCTGGGTGGGTCTAGGGTGATTTTAGACCCAGAAGAGTCCTTTGAAGTTTCATCGCACTTACTTTAGCTAGAACCCCACTTAGTTTTACTTCTTTGGGGATGCTAAAACTGGCTGCGGGGGTGGTCCTGGGGCCAGGGATCTGCGATGGTGGGGCGGGGCGGGGAAAATGTGACCTTACTTGGAACCACTCACTCGGGAGCTTAAGCCACCGGGCTCGGACGCCTGCGCATTGGATCTCCAGGCCTGGAATACTGCCGACAGGTGAATGCGCCTGAGGCTGCCCCGCCCCTCGACAGGTGAATCACCGGCACACATGGCCTCCCGGAGCCCGGATCGCCCAGAGTGGAGCGGGCTCAGTCTCCAGAGCAAGGCTGTAGGGGAACCATTCCCTATATCCCACTATCCCCCAACAGTCTTTTAGGTCTCAAATATGCCTGCCCTTTTAGGGGTACCCCAATCTGTCCCTCCCCCTACAGAGCCCCCGAGTCATCTCCCCAAAGTAGGATCCAAGCCCTCGTCTTTATCGTCTAATCCTCGCCTGCTCCGCTTTCTCAGCCAGCCTGTCCCCCCCCACCAAGAGCGTGCTCCCCCCTCGATCTCCCCTCAAAGCTCAGGCCGTGGGGCGGGGCGCGGGCTGGGGCTGGAACCGGCCCGACCGGTCGGCGGGGGCGCGGGGCGCAGAGCGTGGGAACCCGCCCGGGGCCTAGGGAGGGGGCCGCGCGCGGACCGCGCCCTGCCTGGCAGTGGGACCCGCGGTCCCAGGCGCCCGCAAGCGCGCCCCCTCCCGGTGCTGGGTCGTGCTCACCGTGGTATCCCTGCAGGCTTTTGGGGAGGGGGCGGAGGGCTGTACCCTCCACTCCGAACGCCACCCGCGCCCTTCCAGCTGTGCCCCGACTTGTGTCGCTGGGGGCCGGGGTGGGGGGACATTATGGTGACGCTAAGAACTGAGTCACCTGCTTGAGTTCGGTCCCAGGCGTCTGGGACAAGCCCGAGGGAGGGGACCGGCCCAAGTAGCAGGGGAGGAATGGGGCGGGAATAGGGAGTGAGGAGTGGAATGGGCCGGGACACTGCCCAGACTGCCTGGACCCCCTGGCTTGCCAAGCCCCTCCCCCAGAATCCTTCCTCTGGCTGTCCCCTTGAGGTTTCCAATCCCAAGACCAACCCTCTCTCGCTTTCTCATTTCCCTCACACTCAAGGCTGCCTTTGTGGGCTTGGGGAGGGGTCTGCAGACTGAAGGGTCTTCCCTCAACATGAGGGTGGAGGTCCCTACCACAAAACCCAACCCCCCTGCATGGCAGGAAGGTTGCATGAATCCCGGAGAAAGGAGTTGAGGATTTGTGGGAGTCCATCGGCCTATCCATGTGAGAGTTGCCCATGTCTGTGGGAGGCTGCGGCTTGGTATTTGTGTTTGCCAGGCCAGTTGGCGTGTCCTTCTGTATGTGTATCTGTGGTTTCTGTCTGTCTGGGTGTTCTTGATGGTTGTCTTTCAGAATCTGAGACCCTTCATTTGCTATTCCCTCTGCCTGAAATGCTCTTCCCCACACAACCCCTTTGGCCCCTTTTCACCTTCTTTCAGTCTGTGAAAATATAATACCCATTCTCTTTCCAATCTTTCCATCCACTTAGCCTGTGTAAGAGTTTCCTGTGGCTGTTGTAACAAATTACCACAAACTGGGTGGCTTGAAACAACAGAAATGTAGTTTCTGGAAATTCCAGAGGCCAGAAGTCTGAAATTAAGGTGTTGGCAGGGCCACACTCCCTCCAGAAGTTCCAGCCTCTGATAGCCCCAGGCGTTGCTTGACTTGTGGCTGCCTCACCCGGTTCTCTGTCTTTGTCTGCACTTGACCTTCTCTTCTCTCTCTCTCCCAAATCTCTAGTCTTTCTCTTATAAGGACACTTGTTATTGGATTTAGCCCTCCCTCCCCATAATCCAGGATGATCTCATCTTGACATCCCTCATGTAATTACTTCTGAAAAGACTCTTTTTCTAAACAAGGTCATAGTCACAGGTTCCGGGACATGGACATGTCTTTCTGGGGCCACCACTCAAGTCACCACAACTTTGATAGCCTTTACGACTCACTCTATACACTGCCAGCATGTAGTACATGTAGTATATTAACTTGTTACTTGTCTGTGTACTCTTTGCCTGATTTGGCTGTTGAGTATCAAGAGAGGAAGAACCACTTATATTGTGTGTGTTTCTGTGTTTATATGACATAGCAAATAGTAGGTACTCCGTAAATATACATTGCAGGAATGAATGAGTGTGGTGAGGTGCAGCGGCACAGGCCTGTATTCCCAGTAACTCAGGAGGCTGAGGCAGGGGGATCACAAGTTTGAGGCCAGCCTCAGCAACTAAATGAGACCCTGTCTCAAAAAGGGGGCTGGAAGCCAGGCGCGGTGGCGCATGCCTGTAATCCCAGCACTTTGGGAGGCTGAGACAGCAGAATCCAAGTTCAAAGCCAGCCTCAGCAACGGTAAGGTGCTAAGCTACTCAGTGAGACCCTGTCTCTACATAAAACACAAAATAGGGCTGGGATGAGGCTCAGTAGTTAAGTGCCCCTGAGTTTAAGCCCCAGAACCAAAAAAAAAAAAAAAAAGAGGAGAGAAGAAAAAGAATGTGCAAGACCTGCTTCAGCAACTTGGTGAGACCCTGTCTCAAAGTAAAACATTTTAAAAAGGGTAGGAATATAGCTTAGTGGTAGAGTGCTAAAAAAGAAAGAAAGAAAAAAGAAGAGCGAATGAGTGGGTGCAGTGTGTGTTGGCTGGTGTGTTTTGCTTGTCCTGTATGTGTCTTTGTGTCTGGGTCCACCTTGCCCAGTAGTGCCCCCAACACACTGTCTCTGCCACAGATGCCCACCAGGCTGGGTGGGTGAGCGATGCCAGCTGGAAGACCCCTGCCACTCAGGTCCCTGTGCTGGTCGTGGTGTCTGCCAGAGCTCGGTTGTGGCAGGCACTGCCCGGTTCTCCTGCCGATGCCCCCGTGGCTTCCGAGGTGAGAGGGGGCATTCTGGAGGGGAGCCCAAGGCAAGCAAGGGTGTGGTCAGTCCCAAGCTCACCCTCTCCTCGTTCCTCCAGGCCCAGATTGCTCCCTGCCAGACCCCTGCCTCAGCAGCCCTTGTGCTCATGGTGCCCGCTGCTCAGTGGGGTCTGATGGCCGCTTCGTCTGCTCCTGCCCACCTGGCTACCAGGGCCGCAGCTGCCGAAGTGACATTGATGAGTGCCGGGTGGGTGGGCCCTGCCGCCATGGCGGCACCTGCCTTAACACTCCTGGCTCTTTCCACTGCCAGTGTCCAGGTGGCTACCCAGGGCCTCTGTGTGAGAGCCCTACAGTGCCCTGTGCTCCTTCCCCATGCCGCAATGGGGGCACCTGTAGGCAGAATGGTGATCTCACCTATGACTGTGCCTGCCTTCCTGGTGAGTGAGCGGTACTCAGGGGAGGCAGCATGGGTGGGGACAGCAGGTCAGCCTCTTAGTGACCAACCTTGCCCTCTCCTCCTGTTCCAGGGTTTGAGGGTCAGAACTGTGAAATCAATGTGGACGACTGTCCAGGACACCGATGTCTAAATGGGGGGACATGTGTGGATGGTGTCAACACCTATAACTGCCAGTGCCCTCCTGAGTGGACAGGTGGGCACCAGGACTGAGAGAGCTGGGGGGCAGACCTTGGGTTGGCACATACTAGGTGGCTAGACTGGTACATCTGTGTGTCACAGGCCAATTCTGCACAGAAGATGTGGACGAGTGTCAGCTGCAGCCCAATGCCTGCCACAATGGGGGCACCTGCTTCAACACCTTGGGTGGCCACAGCTGTGTGTGTGTCAATGGCTGGACAGGAGAGAGCTGCAGTCAGAACATTGATGACTGTGCCACAGCCGTCTGCTTCCATGGGGCCACCTGTCATGACCGTGTGGCTTCCTTCTACTGTGCCTGCCCCATGGGCAAGACTGGTAAGTGGTCATTTTCTCTGTAGGTAGCAGAGAACCCCTGAAGGCTCTGGAGCAGGGTGAAGAGAGACTCTGATTTGGGTGTTAGAAAGATCATGTTGGGGCCAGCTGTAGTGGTGCATGCCTGTGATCCCAACTACTTGGCTGAGGCAGGATAATTGCAAATTAGAGCAAGGCCAGCCTGGGCAACTTAGTGAGAAATTATCTCAAATTTTAAAAAAAGCTCTAGGGCGTTGGGCTGGGGTTGTGGCTCAGCCAGTAGAGCACTTGCCTAGCACATGCGAGGCGCTGGGTTTGATCCTCAGCACCACATAAAAATAAATAAAGGTATTGTGTCCAATGATAACTACAAAAAAAAAAAAGATCAAAAGGTTATTCCTAAGTATTAAAAAAAAGATCTGGGGTGTTACTCAATGGGTTTAATCTCCAGTATGAGAAAAAAAGAAAAGAAAAGAATGATTAGTCTGGGGCTGGGAGTATAGTGCCAGGCCCTGGGTTCCATCCCTGGCACTGAGGAAGGAGGGAGGGAGCATATGGTGGAGGATGGATTAGTTTGAAGGGTGAGGCTGGGAGAGGCCTGGGAGGAGCCTGGCCCACCATCTATAGCAGAAATCACTGGAATGGGGAGCTGTGGTGTTTGGGAGGGGGACTTGGAAAGGGAGGGAGGATATGCCTGGCAGAGGGTACTGCAGAAGCAAGGCTTGAGGGGGGACTCTTTTCTATTCAGAAGAGTCTGTAGATTTTGAAACAATATGTTTGTAACTTATTTTCAAATAGGCTGGGGGAAAAAGATTAACACAAAAACAATAGTTGAATCTTGGTGGTATGTATATGAATGATCAACTTATGTTTGAAAAAAATTTTTTTAAAGAATTTAATATTTATTCTATTTATTTATTTATTTTTTTTAATGTAGTGCTAAGGATCAAACTTAGTGCCTCACATGTGCTAGGCAAGCACTCTACCACTGAGCTACAACCTCAGCCTCAGTTTGAAATTTTTCATAATAAATAGATTAAAAAAAAAACAGCTACTTAATATTCTGCAGGTTAATAAGCACAAGTACAAGGGGTTGGGAGTGCGGCTCAGTGGTAGAGCTCATGCCTAGCATGCCTAAGGCCCCAGGTTCAATCCCCAGCACCAACTCCTCCTGTACCCCGCAATGGGAAGGAAATGGGACCTTTAGGCAGAACTGGAAAATCAGTCTTTGACCTCTGCCTACCCTTCCTTAGGCCTTTTGTGTCATCTGGATGATGCCTGTGTTAGCAATCCATGTCACGAGGATGCTATCTGTGACACCAACCCTGTGAATGGCCGGGCCATCTGCACCTGTCCACCAGGCTTCACTGGTGGAGCCTGTGATCAGGATGTGGATGAATGCTCCATTGGTGAGAGGGCACCGTCTGAGAATGAGAGGAGAATGAGGGGAGTGCGGGGTCTCAGCTGGTCACACCCACACTGTGCGTGCCTGATCCCGCAGGTGCCAACCCGTGTGAACATCTAGGTCGATGTGTGAATACGCAGGGATCCTTCTTGTGCCAGTGTGGTCGTGGTTACACTGGACCTCGCTGTGAGACCGACGTCAATGAGTGTCTGTCAGGGCCCTGCCGCAATCAGGCCACCTGCCTGGACCGCATTGGCCAGTTCACCTGCATCTGTATGGCAGGTGTGTGGTGGGCGTGGCAGGGGATTGAGGCTGAGGTCCATGGAGTGGAACAAGGGTTAGCTTAGTGATGGCACCAAGTGCTTAGTGTGGGTGAGGGTGTGGGTTTGATCCTCAGAATCACTCAAGAAAAAGTGAGATCCTTAGAGACGAAAATTTGGGATGAGGTAGGGGCAGGGCCAGAGCAGAATCTTGCCTGAGACTGTGGGAGGGCTTGGGTCCAATGGAGTCAGTAGACTCTCTGATGGACTGGGAGTGGAGTCCAGGCATTAGGACCACATTGGGGTATGGGTGGGAGTGGGGGTGAGGGATGACAGGAGGGTGGGGCCAGAGGCTGCAGTGGGGTCATATGTATCCTGCACACAGTCTTGCACTAAGGAGGGTTGGGACTTGAAGTTGTACACAAGGCTACTGTAGGCCCTGCAGTTGGGCAGGGCGTGACTTTAGGTTAGGTTGAAAAGGGGGTGTTTTAAAGGCAAGGCATATATGGAGTCTCATAAACCTTGGTCTAGGTGGCATCACTGCTGGGTGAGGTTCCAGCTTGTGGTTGAAATCTGAATCAGGTTGAGCCAGAGAGGGAGCCAAGGCCCAGGGGATCTGTTTGTGTAGGAAGGGGGGTGCCTCTCCCCCAGTACCCCCTTCAGACCAGAGTGTAGCTCCCACTGCCCTCGTCTCTTTCCCCACCCCCAGGCTTCACAGGAACCTACTGCGAGGTGGACATTGATGAATGTCAGAGTAGTCCATGTGTCAACGGTGGTGTCTGCAAAGACCGAGTCAATGGTTTCAGCTGTGCCTGCCCTTCAGGTGAGAATCCCAGGACAGGAAGCCTAAGGAAGACTGATCTGTACAGGGACTAAGGCTCCAGGGTGAGAACCCCTAAGGTCATCTTAGCAGATAACTTGCAAGAGGAACCACATGTTTTGAGAACATTGAAATCGGAAGCACTGTGGGGGCACACCTGGAATCCCAACTAATCAGGAGGCTGAGGCAGGAGGATCACAAATCCGAGGTCAGCCTGGGCACCTTAGTGAGACCCTGTCTCCAAATAGAAAATAAAAAAGTGTTGGGTAGCTCAGTGAAGGAAAGCCAGTGTTCAGTCCCAAGTACTACTAAATAGATAAATAAAACAAAGTAAATTAAAACTAATAAATAAAAAGGACTGGGGATATAACTCAGTGGTAAAGTACCTCTAGGTTCCATCCCCAGTATCCAAAAACAAAAAAACAAAAAAAAAACCCCACAAAACCAAAAAACCCTAAAATTTATTTAAAATTAAGTAAATGGGAAATGGGGTTTCCCACACAAACAAGATGGGGACGGTGAAGGGTGATGCTCACCCTGTCTGGGCCTCCTTTCATCCCACTCGTCACCCCAGGCTTCAGTGGGTCCACTTGCCAACTGGACGTGGATGAATGCGCAAGCACTCCCTGCAGGAATGGTGCCAAGTGCGTGGACCAGCCTGATGGCTACGAGTGTCGCTGTGCAGAAGGTGAGGGCCCTGTCAATGACAATCTGGCAAGAATCTGGAGGCGGAGCTAGTGGGGGAGAGGGCGCCAATAACAAACTTGGACTTGGAGAGCTTGGGGGCGGGCTTTTGGCAAGCGCTTGCGGGGTGGAGCTAATGATGGACGTAGGTTGAGGTAAGGCTAGGGGTTGGGCCAAAGGCTTGAGCACGTTCAATCTCCTCTACCTTCCCGTGACACCTAGCCTCTCCCCTGATCTCCAGTCAAGGCAGAAGCTGATAGGGTAAGGACTAGAGCCTGGGGACATAGGCCAGGGGAGGGTCTTGGAGGTTGGAGCTAGACGGAGTGAAGGCAAGCTGGAAGCGTGGCTGAGGGGAACCCTGCAGGATGGTTTGGTGGGCAGGGCCTGAGGTGGAGCTGAGCCAGGATTGGGCGGAGGCCATAACTGTAGGCAGGCCTTTGGCAAGTGGGCGGAGCCTGATCCTCTGGCTCTGCAGGTTTCGAGGGCACACTGTGTGAGCACAATGTGGACGACTGCTCTCCAGACCCATGCCACCATGGACGCTGCGTGGATGGCATAGCCAGTTTCTCATGTGCCTGTGCCCCAGGGTACACAGGCACGCGCTGCGAGAGTCAGGTGGACGAGTGCCGCAGTCAACCTTGTCGCCATGGGGGCAAATGCCTAGACCTGGTGGACAAATATCTTTGTCGCTGTCCTCCTGGCACCACAGGTAAGGCTACGGGGCTGGAGTGGGCAGAAACAGTACACCTGGAGGGGAACATAGGGTTTGGGAACAGTACACGACAGTGGGGGCTACTCCTTGCCATGTTTCCCTGCCCCAGGTGTGAATTGCGAAGTCAACATAGATGATTGTGCGAGCAACCCCTGCACCTTTGGAGTCTGCCGTGATGGCATCAACCGCTATGACTGTGTCTGCCAACCTGGCTTCACAGGTGAGCAAGTGGCTGTCATGGAGAGGGTGTCATTATAGAGTAAGGGTGATGTCACCATCTCTGTTAGCTGGATTTCCCCCCGTCTTTGCACACATGTCCAATGAGGTTGTCTTCACTCTGCTCTGAGATTGTGCTCTTTCTCATTGGCTTGGGGTTGTCCCCATATTGGCTCATGATTATTCTGGAGCAAAGATGAAGCTGTCTTAGACTCAGGGACAAGATTGTGTCTGTATGGTGACAAGCTAATCCTTGATGGAAGTGAAAGTCACTTCATATCAATTTGGGGACCAGAGTGGTTTGGTGCAAGGCAGCTCTGGCAGATCTGGTTGAGGTGGCTGACCTAATTTGCATAAGAGATGATATATATATTTATATATATGTTTTTTGGTACCGGGGATTGAACTCGGGGGTAATCGACCACTGAGCCACATCCCCAGACCTCTTTTGTGCTTTATGTAGAGACAGGGTCTCACTGAGTTGCTTAGTGCCTCGCCGTTGCTGAGGCTGGCTTTGAACTCACGATTCTCCTGTCTCAGCCTCCTAAAGTGCTGAGAATGAGGTTGTCTTTGCACAGGGGTATGGCTTTGCTAAATGGGACAAGGTGTCTTCTGGTTGCCTCCATTGTCCTTGTCCAGGGATGAAGTTGCCTGATTGTTTCCCAGGTCCCCTTTGCAATGTGGAGATCAATGAGTGTGCATCCAGCCCCTGTGGTGAGGGAGGCTCCTGTGTGGATGGGGAAAACGGCTTCAGCTGCCTCTGTCCACCCGGCTCTTTGCCCCCACTCTGCCTCCCTCCAAGCCATCCCTGTGCCCACGAGCCCTGCAGTCACGGCATCTGCCATGATGCGCCTGGCGGGTAAGACCCCTGCCCAACTCATGACCCCTCTGCTGTCTCCCTGGCCACTTGCCACCCTGACTGCCTCCCCTGCCAGGTTCCGCTGTGTGTGTGAGCCTGGCTGGAGTGGTCCCCGTTGCAGCCAGAGTCTGGCTCGAGATGCCTGTGAGTCTCAGCCCTGTGGGGCTGGCGGTACCTGCATCAGCGATGGAATGGGCTTCCACTGTACCTGTCCTCCAGGAGTCCAGGGTGTGTGTCCTCACCTTCTTTCCCCAGGCTCTCTGACACCCTTGTCTTCATTTCTTTCTGCTACATTTTCCTCTTTTTTCTCCTCCCCTTTCCCTCTGAGGTGCTCTCTAGGGGGTTGGATACCAAGGTGGGGATCCTAGGGAGGGGGAGGATGGCAACAAGGAGTCCCTCAAGACTATCCCATTCTGCCTGCCCCCCTATAGGCCGTCAGTGTGAGCTGCTGTCCTCCTGCACCCCAAACCCCTGTGAACATGGTGGCCGCTGTGAGTCTGCTCCAGGTCAACTAACTATCTGCTCCTGCCCCCCAGGCTGGCAAGGTACATTAGCCACTGCTTTCTCCTCTCCTTTCCTTTACCTCCTCTGTGACTTATCCCATACTGGGTTATGCTGGGGCCAGAAGGGGCCTCACCCCAACCTGTCTTTGCGGGGAGCTTCCTTCTGGGAAAGAATGAAGCTGATCCATACAGCCCATATGGATCAGCTCTGGAGAAGCAGCCATATGGGACTGGGGCTGGGGCTGCTGCAACCCAGCTGTTGTGGGGACAGCTTCCTGGAGGGGCTGACCATTTGTACCCACTGAGGCAGACAGAAGGAAGTTCTGGAATGACGTGCAAAATATTTTTACCTATCTCAACCTATAGATTCTTTCCATGCCCCAGGTACCCTCAGGCTCTGCCTTGCACTCTCTAACCCTAGGTGTTACCTTGCTCCCCCCTCTCAGGCCTACGATGCCAGCAGGATGTGGACGAGTGTGCTGGCCCCTCACCCTGCGGCCCCCATGGTTCCTGCACCAATCTGGCGGGAAGTTTTAGCTGTACCTGTCACGGAGGTTACACTGGCCCCTCCTGCGATCAGGACATCAATGATTGTGACCCCAGTGAGTGCAGGGGAGCTCTTGGAGAGTGTTGCCCTGGGGACATTCATCAGGCCTATACTGTGTGGTGGCACTGTGCTCTCCTTTGGTGTTCATAGCTCTTGTACCTTCCTCATTTTACTCATATGGAAACTGAGGCCTAGGGAGGTTAAGTGACTTGCCCAAGATCATACAGCAAGGAAGGGAATGAGCTGGGATTGGAGCACAGGTCTGTCTGACCCTGAAGCCTGTGGCCTCTAGCAGCAAGCATTAAGATTGTGTGTAGAAGCCGGGCACGGTGGCTAAAGCCTGTAATCCCAGCATTTAGGGAGGCTGAGACAGGAGAATCGTGAGTTCAAAGCCAGCCTCAGCAATGGCGAGGTGCTAAGCAACTCAGTGAGAACCTGTCTCTACATAAAACACAAAATCAGGCTGGGGATGTGGCTCAGTGGTTGAGTACCCCTGAGTTCAATCCCCAGTACCAAAAAAAAAAAAAAAAAAGATTGTGTGTAGAATATGAAATAAAGTTCCCCAGAGTGGGCTGGGGATGTAGCTCAGAGGTAGGTCTCTTGTCTAGCATACCTGAGGCGTGGGTTTGATCCCCAGCTCTGCCAAAAAGAAAAAAAAAAAACAGAAAGGGCCCCAGAGAGTTCTCTGGAGTGCTAATAGACAAATAACCAAGTTGTGTATGCAATTTTAAATTTCTACTAGTCACATTAAAAAAAGCGAAAAGAAGGTCTGAGGGTGAATCTCAGTGGTAGAATGCTTACCCAGCATCCATGAGACTCCACATTCAATCTCTAGCACCATGAAAAACAAAAAGAAATGGGCAATAATAAAGTTAATATTGTATTTAAACCAGTATATAAAATATTATAATTTGAACATGCATGTAATCAATATTAAAATTATTGAGGTATTTTACTTTTTTTTTTTTGGTACTAGAGATTGAACTCAATCACTGAGCCACATCCCCAGCCCTATTTTGTGTTTTATGTAGAGACAGGGTCTCACTGAGTTGCTTAGCGCCTCGCCATTGCTGAGGCTGGCTTTGAACTCGCGATCCTCCTGTCTCAGCCTCCCTAAGTGCTGGGATTACAGGCTTGCGCCACCATGCCCGGCTGAGATATTTTACTTTTTATACTAAGTTTTCAAAGTTTGAAATTCAGTATGTATTTTATACTTACAGCGTATCTCCATTTGTATTGGTAACAATATCAAGGGCTTAGTAACCACGCATGGCTGTGCTGGCCAAGATAGGCCTGTGCTGAGGCCAGGAGTGAAAGCAAGCACAACTAGCAGTACAGTTGTCCCTCAGTATCCATGAGGGATGGTCCCAGAATCCCCATGGATACCCAAGCCCATAGGTGCTTTCGCCCCTTCTTTAAAATGGCTTATATTTATGACGTCGTCATGCACAGCCTCTCAGATACTTTAAATCATCCTTACATAAGTTATAATATCCTATACAATATAAAGGTCATGTAAATACTTGTTATTCTCTATTGTTTAGGAAATGATAACAAGAAAAGTGTCTGTACATGTTCGGTACATACGCAATTTCTTCTTTTCTATATTTTCCATCCACTGGTGGAATTCACCAGTGCTGAAGCCAATGTTATGGAGGGTGGACTCTATTTGCCTGGCAGCTCAAAGGGGCTTTTTCGGCTCTTCCAAAGCCCTCCCCTTCCACATGGGCCAGGTTTCCAGATGACACAGGAGACAGGCTGCAAAAGGGGACAGAATTTTATCCCTCTGACCAAATGTGTTCCCTTTCGCTTGAACATGGTTTCCTCTCAAGTTCCCCTCTGTGACCCTCTATGCGAGGCAAGGCCAGGTCAGGCCAGGCAATAGGTGGGTTAAACAGACCTCTTCTCTTCTGACTCCAGACCCGTGCCTCAATGGTGGCTCCTGTCAGGACAGTGTGGGCTCCTTTTCCTGCTCTTGCATTCCTGGTTTCGCTGGCCCTCGCTGTGCCCACGACGTGGATGAGTGTTTGAGCAACCCCTGTGGCCCTGGCACCTGCACCGACCACGTGGCCTCCTTCACCTGCGCCTGCCCACCAGGCTATGGAGGCTTCCATTGCGAGAAGGACCTGCCCAACTGCAGCCCCAGGTGGGTGGGGCCTGGACTTGTAACTCAGGGTCTCTGGCCTCAGATGAGGCCTGAAAGGAAGGGGAGGACTAGAGAGGAGGTCTTTGGCTTGGCACCCAACTGAGGGCTCTGACTGAAGGGGCTGGGCGAGGCTTGTGTTTGGAGGTCACCTTGAGAGACTCTTCTCCTTGAGGGGGCGGGGCCGAGGCGGGGCCTCCAGGTGGTTCCCAGTGTAGCCCTGAATCTTGGTAAATGGAGGCTAAGGGATGAGGTGGGATGTCTGCTGCTGCTGCAGCTTCTTGTGAGGGGCTAAGGGGCAGGGATTGGGAAAACTCCACTTCCAGAGGCGGGTGGGAGGGAGCGGGGCTTGACACTCTTCCTCCCACTCTCCAGTTCCTGCTTCAATGGAGGGACCTGTGTGGACGGTGTGAACTCATTCAGCTGCCTGTGCCGCCCCGGCTACATGGGCGCCCACTGCCAATATGAGGCCGACCCTTGCCTCTCGCGGCCGTGTCTGCACGGGGGTGTCTGCAGCATCACGCACTCTGGCTTTCACTGCGCCTGCCGGGAGGGCTTCACTGGCAGCCAGTGCCAGGTGGGCGGGGCCACAGGTCCTGGGGGAGGAGCCTGGAGATGCGGTCTGAGGGAAGGGCCTGCCCCTCCTTCTGGGAGGGAAGCCCAGTACTGATTTCCAGGGTCCCTTTCCAGACCCTGGTAGACTGGTGCAGCCATGAGCCCTGTCAGAACGGGGGTCGCTGTGTTCAGAATGGGGCCTATTGCCTTTGTCCCCCTGGATGGAGTGGACGACTCTGTGACATCCGAAGTCTGCCCTGCAGAGAGGCTGCAGCCCAGATTGGTAAGAGGGAGAGCATTGGTGTGTGCATCTAGCGGAGGGTGTGAACGAACCTGCCTCCTGCTAGTGTGAGCCCAAGAGTGCCACACAGCCTATGGGTGTGATGCGGTGTGTGACTGAATGTGTATGGGTGTGTGATTGTGTGAGAGCCACCAGGATGGTATGCGCGTCTGTCACCATGAGACAGCTGAGATAGTATGTGTGACTGAGCCGGTACGAGCATTAAAGTCGTGTATGTCAGTGATTGAGACATGCCAGCTGAGAGGATGTGTGACAACCCTGTGGAATGTGGGTGAGATCCCAGGGACTGATGCCAGCAGGATCTTGGGTGATGTGTATGATGTGAGCAGAAAGAGGAGGGACGTGTAGCTGCCTCTGCCTGATGCTGTTGTCCTCTTCCCAGGGGTGCGGTTGGAGCAGCTGTGTCAGGCAGGCGGGCAGTGCGTGGACCAGGACAGCTCCCATTACTGCGTGTGCCCAGAGGGACGCACCGGCAGCTACTGTGAGCATGAAGTGGACCCCTGCTTGGCACAGCCCTGCCAGCATGGAGGAACTTGCCGTGGCTACATGGGAGGCTACATGTGTGAAGTAAGGGTGTGGCCCAGGGTGAGGGAAAGGGGAGTTAGCCATGTCCGGGCATGTCTGGGTGTGCATGGGCACATATTTCCATGGGTCTATGACTTGGTATGGGTATGTCTCTAGGCATGTGTGGGTTTTGTCTTTTGTGACTGGGTATATCTTTGTCACAAAGATATACAGTGACTTTTGCTTTTGTGACTGGGTGTCACTGTAGGTAGATCTGGGGTGTTTATATCTATCTGAGTTTGCTTCTGGCGTTAGTTGTTTCCTGGACATATCTATGTGTGTCTGTGTGCATGGCATCTCCTTGCGAATGGATGAATGTGTCAGAGTCTGAATGTGTGTCTAGTTGTGGTACCTTAAGGGTATCTGGATGTTTTTCCTGTGTGTCTGCATGTGTGTGTCCCTCTGCACTGCTTGTGTTTCTTTGTATTGGCATGTGTGTATTGTAAGGTCATATGGGCAGTAGAGACCATGACCCTTAGCCATTAGCACGGCTTTATTGGGGTCCGCTCTGGGGCAAGGTTCACCGGTCCACCAGTGTGGGCCGGGGAAGTCGCGTCCAAGACTGGGAGAGGCCATTCTTATGGATAGGTTGAGGGAGGGGGATTCTCATGAAGAGGCGTCTCTTTTTGGTTGGCTGAGGCCCGGTGACAGGTATGGGCTGATTTCAGAGGTCAGCGTGTTCATTGATGATTGGTTGACGTCAGAGTGGTGAGCAGTCGACTGTTTGGTGGTGGGAGAAGTCTGGGTGCGAGTTGGTAACTTCAGATGCCCAGCCCCCCTTTGTTTAGCTGCCATCTCTCGACACAACATGTATCGTGGGCATTTCTCCATGTGTTGGATGTCTGTGTGTGTCCTTTTGTTCTGGGATTCTCTGTGTCTTCACAGGTATGTCTAGGTATATCTGTAGTTCTCAGACTGAACGGGTCCCTGTCTTGCCCTAAAACAGTGTCCATCTGGCTATTCTGGTGACAACTGTGAGGATGATGTGGATGAATGTGCCTCTCAGCCATGTCAGCATGGAGGTTCCTGCATTGACCTTGTGGACCGATATCTCTGCTCCTGTCCCCCTGGGACACTAGGTATGCCAGGGCCAGGGTTGGGGGATAGGATAGAAGGCCAAGTCTCTATCCCACACTGATTGCTCGCCTTTTGCTCCCAGGTGTGCTCTGTGAGATTAATGAGGATGACTGTGGCCCCGGCCCTCCCCTCGACTCAGGCCCTCGGTGCCTGAACAATGGCACTTGTGTAGATTTGGTGGGTGGCTTCCGCTGCAACTGCCCCCCAGGATACACTGGCCTGCACTGTGAGGCAGATATTAATGAGTGTCGCCCAGGTGCCTGCCATGCAGCTCACACCCGGGACTGCCTGCAAGACCCAGGTGGGCACTTCCGCTGTCTTTGCCACGCTGGCTTCACAGGTAAGTATGAGAAGTAGGTCTGGCCTGGGACCTTTATTCTTGTTATTCCTCTATTGTGGTTGATTCAGGTGCCCCTGCTTTTTCAGGTCCCCTCTGTCAGACTGTCCTGTCTCCCTGCGAGTCTCAGCCATGCCAGCATGGAGGCCAGTGTCGTCCTAGCCCAGGCCTTGGGGGTGGACTGACCTTCACCTGCCACTGTGTCCAGGTAGGTCTGTGTGAGTGGCCTGGGTGGTGACTCTTGGGGAAGAATAAGGAGTATGGCCTCAGGAAAGGGTGTGGCTTTAGGGGAAAGTGGAATGGAAACGCTGAAATCCCCGGAGGTTGGGAGTATGGGGCGGCAAGGTTGGAGTTGGGAGGTGTGGCCTCCTGGAGAGGGCGTGGTTCACATGTGAAGTGGGGCTCAGAGCAACCCAAAGAGCTTGGGCAGGACTTGGAGAGGTTGAGGTCTCAACCTCTTTCATCCTGACCCTTCACTTTTCCCTTTCTTGACTCTTTCCTCTTCTCTACCCTTCCA
Organism: Geosciurus inauris; assembly: GCA_004024805.1. NCBI lineage: Eukaryota > Metazoa > Chordata > Mammalia > Rodentia > Sciuridae > Geosciurus > Geosciurus inauris. Next base: position 68,657 of record PVHX01005180.1, on the reverse strand, counting down.
TTTCTCTTTTCCTTTCCTTCCCTCCTGCCCCCACGCTTTTTTCTCTTTACCCCCAATCCACCACCAGCCGTTTTGGGGTCCGCGTTGCGAACAAGTGGCACGCTCCTGCCGGGAGCTGCAGTGCCCTGTGGGTGTCCCATGCCAGCAGACAGCCCGTGGGCCTCGCTGCGCCTGTCCCCCAGGGCTGTCGGGGCCCTCCTGCCGGGGCTCCAAAGGGTCCCCTCAGGGGGCTGCCAACGCCACCTGCGCAGCTCTGCCCTGTCTCCACGGGGGCTCCTGTCGCGCCGCGCCTCTTGCCCCCTTCTTCCGCTGCCTGTGTGCTCCGGGCTGGGCCGGTCCGCGCTGTGAGATCCCCGCCGCCGCTCCGGAGATCTCCGAGGAGCCGCGTTGCCCGCGAGCCGCCTGCCAGGCCAAGCGCGGGGATAAGCGCTGCGACCGCGAGTGCAACAGCCCAGGCTGCGGCTGGGATGGTGGTGATTGCTCGTTGAGCGTCGGAGACCCCTGGCGACAGTGCGAGGCGCTGCAGTGCTGGCGTCTCTTTAACAACAGCCGCTGTGACCCTGCTTGCAGCTCACCTGCCTGTCTCTATGACAACTTTGATTGCCACACCGGTGGCCGGGAGCGAACCTGCAAGTGAGTCTATCATCCATCTGTTGATGCGTGGGCCCCGCCTTGGTCCCTTTAGCCATCTCTTTGCCCCATTCTGTCGCCAGTGCACCACATCTGACCATCCATAGGCCCTGTCTCTTGCCCATTTGCTCTACTCTGCCCATCAGTTCATTCTTGGACGCTCTGTTGGGCTGTTTCTTCATTTTCTGGGTCTGTTTTTCTGTGCATGCCACCTGCACATCCATGTGTGATCTCTTGTCTGAGGGTCCATCTATCCATTTGACCTATGTCCATCAGTGTGACCCACAGCTGTCCATTTCTTTTCATTCATGTGCCCTCCTGTCTGTTTTCTTGCCTAGGCACTCCATTTGCCCAGCCTCATTCCATTTCTCTGGCTTTCTACCCATGAATTCCTTTAATTCCTCTTGCGCCTAGCTATCTGTCTGTACCCCTGCTTGTCCATCCCTTCCCTACCTCTATCTCCTTATTGTTTTCAATCCTCCCCTCCACCATTCTGCTTCAACCACCCTGGCCTCTGCCATTCTTCAGATACCCAGGGCTTGGTCCCACCTTAGGGCCTTTGCACTGGGTGTTTGCACTGCCTGAACTGCTGTTTCCCCGACAAGCCACATGGTTCTTGGCCACCTCCTTTAAGCCTTTGCTTGAATGGTGTCACCTTCACTGTGAGCTCCTCCCTGGTTACTCCCAGTGTGTCCCTTGCTTTATTTTTCTCCTTAGCATTTAATTCCATCTAGCGCTGTGTGTTTGAATTTGTTTATATCTATTTATTTTTTTGACATGTAATTGGAAGGCAGTATTTTCTGCTCATTCATCTTATTTAACATGTCTCCATCTGCTGGAGTGCCAGCTCCTCCTTGGCAAAGATTTGGGGCTGGGCCGTATCCTTGATGTCTGTGGCAGCACTCAGATGTAGCAGGTGGTCAGTTAATAGTTATTGATATATTAATACAGGTTGAGCATCCCTAATCAAAAAAATCTGAAAACCAAAATGCTCCAAAATTGGAAGCTTGTTGAGCACAGACATTATACTACAGTGGAAGATTACACACCTGACCTCATGTGACGTGTTGTAGTCAAAACTCACGCACAGATTGGGGATGTGTCTCAGTGGTAGAGTGCTTGCCTAGCATGCGTGAGGTTCTGGGTTCAATTCTCAGCACCACAAACAAAACCTCAGGCACGCCAAAAATATTGCCTAAATCACTTTCAGGCTATGTGTATAAAGTACATATGAAACATAAATGAATTTTGTGTTTAGCCTTGGGCTCCATCCCTAAAATATCATATATATATATATATATATATATATATATAATCCTTAAAATATCATATGTATATATACATGATATATGCATGTGATATATCATATGTATCATACATACCAATGTGATATATATACATATATCATATGATATATCACATTTATATGTGCAAATACATATGCAGATATTCCCAAACCCCCAAAAATCTGAATTCTGAACCACTTCTGGTCCCAACCATTTCAGATAAGGAATACTCAACCTGTGGCTGTCCAACCAGTGGCCTGACACGTGCCAGTACCTCTCAGTCCCCAGGGCGAGCACTGTCTAGAGCCTGTTGCTTTATGTTTTGCGAGCATTTGGGTGGTTGGAGGTCTCCTGACCTCTGTTCCTCTCTGCTCCTAGCCCAGTGTATGAGAAGTACTGTGCTGACCACTTTGCCGATGGCCGCTGTGACCAGGGCTGCAACACTGAGGAGTGTGGCTGGGATGGGCTGGACTGTGCCAGTGAGGTGCCGGCGCTGCTGGCCCGTGGCGTGCTGGTCCTCACCGTGCTGCTGCCCCCGGAAGAGCTGTTGCGCTCCAGTGCAGACTTCCTGCAGCGGCTTAGCGCCATCCTGCGCACGTCTCTGCGCTTCCGCCTGGACGCGCGTGGCCAGGCCATGGTCTTCCCTTACCACCGTCCAAGCCCCGGTTCGGAATTAAGGACCCGGCGGGAGCTGGCTCCTGAGGTGATCGGGTGAGTGACTCCACCTGGAGGAGGTGTAGATTCAATTCCCAGCACCACACCACAAACAAGACCTTAGGCACAGCAGGGCGCGGTGGCGCACGCCTGTAATCCCAGCACTTAGGGAGGCTGAGACAGGAGGATCACGAGTTCAAAGCCTGCCTCAGCAACAGCGAGGCGCTAAGAAACTCAGTGAGACCCTGTCTCTACATAAAACACAAAATAGGGCAAAACAAAACAAAACCTTAGGCACACCAAAAATATTGTTTAAATTCCTTTCAGGCTATGTGTATAAAGTACATAATGAAACATAAATGAATTTTGTGTTTAGGCTTGAGATCCATCCCTAATATTATCATTTATGTGCATATTTATGCAAACATACCCCCCCTCCCCATCTGAACTCTGAAACACTGAGGGAGGCTGAAGGCCTGGGAGGGGATGGACACTGGTGTTCTGGATCTTGTGTGTTCTAGTCCCTGAGCATCTGAGAGTCTTCCTTAGCAGTGTTTCTTCCACTGGCTCCCCCCTCAACCCCCGCTTTTTTAAAATTTTATTTTAATTTTTAGGCACTGAGGATTGAATCCAGAGCTAGGCAAGCATTCCACCACTGAGCTGCATCCCCAACTGTTTTTTGTTTTTTGGTTTTTTTTCCCAGTACAGGGGATTGAACTCAGGGGCACTCGACCACTGAGCCACATCCCCAGCCCTATTTTGTGTTTTATGTAGAGACAGGGTCTCACTGAGTTGCTTAGTGCCTCACTGTTGCTGAGGCTGGCTCTGAATTCGTGATTCTCCTGTCTCAGCCTCCTAAAGTGCTAGGGCTACAGGCGTGTGCCACCGTGCTCAGCCCCAACTGTTTTTATTTTATTTTGAGACAGGATCTGGCTAAGTTGCCCAGGCTGGCCATGAACTTGTGATCTTCTGCATCAGCCTCCTGAGCAGTTGGGATTACCGGTGTGCACCACCATGCCTGGCTCCCACAGGCTTTTCAACCTCTGCTTCATTGGCATTTGGAGCCAGATCATTGTTTTCGGTGGGGAGTCCATCCTGTGCATTGTAGGATGCTTAGAAGCATCCCTGGCTTTTACCCATTAGATGATAGTAACACTGCCCCCTAGCTGTAGCAATGAGAAAAATGCCTCCAGATAGGAGCAAATGTCCCTTGAGGGGAGGTCACAGACCTCTGGTCTAGTGCTACCTACTTCTGGAAATACAAGTGGTTTAGCAGGGGCTGGGGCTGTAGCTCAGTGGTAGAGCACTTGCCTCACATGCGTGATTCACTGGGTTCGATCCTCAGCACCGCATAAAAAAAAAATAAAGATCTTGCATCCATCCATAACTAAAAAAATATTTAAAAAAAAAAAAA
>PVHX01005180.1:35019-64573 GCA_004024805.1 Geosciurus inauris | reverse complement strand
GAGGCCAGACACAGAAAAGAGAGATGGACGTTAGAGATATTGAGATGGGGGTAGGGGCATCTGATGGGATGTAACTGGAAGTGGAGGAGATGGAGGAGGGTGGCTGATGTGCCCTCTGCTGAAGTGACTGAGTGATAAGGACATGTGGTAAAAAACAAGGGTTACTCTGGGACTTATAGAGTCTGAGGGGTCTGGAGGTGTGGAGGGGAGACCCCCAGGAGGTAGCTGGGGGCTGAAAATAAGAAACAGGAAAGACAGTTGATAGGATGTTGATAATCATTGAAGCTGGAAAGAGATCAGTGAAGTGGGGAGAGAAGGAAACAGAAGAGTGAACCTGGGGGCACAGACCTGTGGATTGGTTGAGAGAAATTAGCTTAGAAAAGAGAAGGAGCTGGGCGTGGTGGCTCAAGCCTGTAATCCCAGCACTCAGGGAGGCTGAGACCGGAGAATCGCGAGTTCAAAGCCAGCCTCAGCAATGGCGAGGCGCTAAGCAACTCAGTGAGATCCTGTCTCTACATACAACACAAAATAGGGCTGGGGATGTGGCTCAGTCGTCAAGTGCCCCTGAGTTCAATTCTCAGTACCAAAAAAAAAAAAAAAACGAAAAGAAAAGAGAAGGAGAGGGGCTGGAGCTGGCGCTCAGTGGTGGAACACTTGCCTAGCACACCCTAGACCCTGGGTCCAATCCCCAGTGCTGCAAATGAAAAACAAAACCTATGCTCAGATATTCTCCACTGGGGTGGGTGAGAAAGTTACCGAGCTATTGACATGAAAACACTGTCTATTGGACTCATGGTTCCAAGAATACCGGTGGACACAGCAAGACCTGTTTTGGGGGAGCGATGGGGTTGGAAGTAGCTGGGAGCAGGTGGGTGGTGGAGCTATGACTGGTGGAAATGGCTCTTCTGAGGCTGGTGTGGGGAGGAGAGTGGGGCTTGGTGCCTGAGATGCATTAGGCAACCCCTGAGCCCTTGGATTCCTCGGCTCTGGCCCCACAGCTCTGTAGTGATGCTGGAGATTGACAATCGGCTCTGCCTGCAGTCGCCTGAGAATGCCCACTGCTTCCCTGATGCCCAGAGCGCAGCTGACTACCTGGGGGCCTTGTCAGCTGTGGAGCGTCTGGACTTCCCGTACCCATTGCGGGATGTGCGAGGTGAGGCCGGGCAGGGACAGTGATGAGGCCCTGGCAGGTGGCTGCAGCCCCACTGCCTGTTGGCAGCAGCGTCTCCTGATATTTTTTCTCACAGGGGAGCCGATGGAGCTTCCTGAGCCAAGTGTGCCGCTGCTGCCCCTGCTGGCTGCGGGCGCCGTCTTCCTGCTGATCATTCTGGTTCTGGGTGTCATGGTAGCCCGGCGAAAGCGTGAGCACAGCACCCTCTGGTTCCCGGAGGGCTTTGCACTACACAAGGATGTAGCAGCTGGCCACAAGGGCCGGCGCGAGCCTGTGGGACAAGATGCACTGGGCATGAAGTAAGGATCCTGTCTTCTCCTTGTCCCTGATTCTGGGGACGTTGTGAACCCTGGACTCCACCTGGGTCTGACTCTGACCTCTGACCCCATCTTCACCTTACTTTAGACTCCATCTGGTACTCCCAGGTTCAGTTTCTTGACTGCTGACTCCATGATTCCTGGGAATCACCCCAGATTTTTGACCTCTGATTTTTATTTCCTATATCATCATTTCCTGATTCATATCCTACCTGGACAACACCCTAAACCAGTTTCTCAGACTTTCCTCTGATTCATCCCTATGTGACTGCTGACTCTATGACCCTTGTCTGTATCTCATCCCCTCCCAGACCTCCCATCCTTATTCTCTATGATTCCCACAACCAACCCTTGCTCCAAACTACCCTTACCTTTGACCTGACCTCTGACCCCCTTTCCACTCAACTCATGTTCATTTCTCATGATCCTTAATTTCAGTTGTAACTTTGGACCTCACCTCCAACTTAACCTTTCTCTCAAGACCCCAAACCCCATTCTGAATGTAACATTTCACTGTGACTCCATGATTCCTGACCCTTCACCACAACCTTTCGAATCCTGGCTACCTACTCCACTCAATATGAGAGTAACTACCTTTTCAATCTTGGCTACCTACCCCACTCAATATGAGATCCTCCATGATCTCTGACATCATCTTCTATAACCCCTGTGGTATGCCTGTGACCCTCATTTATCCTCTAACCTATTGTTCTGACCCCTGACCCCACTCTTGGCTCTTGCCTGATTCTACCTTACGGCTCTAGCTGCCAGCCAGCATAATCCTTGACTATACCCCTTGCAACCTCGAATCTCCCTCTCTTCCTGCCTCCCTCCCTCATTGAAATCTGTATCTTGACCCTCCCCTGCAAACTCGGGCACTTGACCGCAGAGCCACATCCCCAGCCCTATTTTGTGTTTTATGTAGAGACAGGGTCTCACTGAGTTGCTTAGCACCTTGCTGTTGCTGAGGCTGGCTTTGAACTCGCGATCCTCCTGTCTCAGCCTTCCTAAGTGCTGGGATTACAGGTGTGCGCCACTGTGCCCGGCTCCCCCACATCTATTAACCTAGTGCCCCAATCCCAACTCCAGGCCCCTGGCCTTGCTTCTATGACATCTGCTCTGACCACAGTCCAAATCCTCCTCCCAGGCTGGATGCCTTCAGTGTTATTTCTTACATTCTTTTCTTTCCATTGGTTCTACAGGAACATGGCCAAGAGTGAGAGCCTGATGGGGGAGGTGGCCACAGACTGGATGGACACAGAGTGCCCAGAGGCCAAGCGACTGAAGGTGCTGCTCCTTTCCCTGTCCCCTGCTCCTGGGGTCTGGGATAGGGACCCCAATTGTTAGTGGGAGAGCACAGGGGAGTCTCTGCTCTTCCTCCTTCCCCAGCTCCAGAGAATAGCCATAGTTTTGTGACCTCATTTTCTCCTTGGTGTGGCTCTGTGCTCTTGGAGGAAGAAGATTGTGGTCATGGGCCCCACAGGGTTCTCCCCGTGGAAGGAAGCTCTCCTCCGTTCTGCCCCTCCTCAACCAGGTTCCTGCTCCCAGTCCAGCCTGGGGTCATCCCAAAGGGATGCCCTGACCCAGGTAGTGAGTCTGCTTTCTCTCTGTTGGTTCTAACTTTGTCTATAATCCCCAACATGAATGTATATCCAGCTGGTATATGAGCATTATTTCATTATTTCATGTCCGGAGCCTTCTCATGGGCTCTGTATTAGTCAGTGCAGACTGTGTTCTCGTCCATTTTCTATTCAGTACAAAGCTGGGTAATGTATAAAGAGGTTTGTTTGGCTTACAGTTTTGGATACTGAAAGTCCCAAACTTTGGGCCACTCCATCGGTTTGGTCTCTGATGAGAACCTCATGGTAGACGGCATTATGGTAGCAGGAGTTCATGCAGGAAAGATCATATGGTGAGACAGGAAGCCAGAGAGAAATTCAAGGGCAAGACTCACTTGTTTTAAACTTGGTTCCCATTCAAAGGAACTGACTGAGTCCCTTGAGAATTACATTAATGCCTTTCAAGGGCAATGCTCCCAATAAGGTAATTATCTCCCCTGAGGCTCTACTTCTTAAAGCTCCCACCACCATTAATATCACTACATTGAGGATCAAACTTCCAGCACATGAACCTGCGGATAACCTTAAACCATATCCAAACCATAGCAGCCTGCCATAACATAATGTCATAGACTGGGTGGCTTCAATAACAGAAGTTTACTTTCTCACAGTTCCAGAGGCTATCAGGGTCGGTTCCTGGTGAGGGGTCTCTTTCTGGCTTGTGGACACTCACCTTGTTGGCACTACACCCTTATTCCATACCCAAATAAATACCACTTCTTGAAGGATTAATGCTGATCTTCCACCCCTATGTTTCTTTTTCTAGGAATTTGTAGTTTCAAGAGTATAAGTTTTACACTTCTTTTTTAAAATTTAATTCTAAATATTTTGTTCTTGTTGCTGTTGTCTGTGGGATTACTCTCTTAACTTCCTTTTCATTGTGTTCTCATCTGGGGTGCTGGCAGGTGCTGTGCTGATGCCTCTTTGGGTATGTAATGTCCACTTTGGGTTCCCAGCCTCTCCCTTCTTCCAACCTGGATTGAAATCTCATTTCTTCTCATTAGCTCCCTGAGCTCCAGGGCATCCATTTCTTATTTCCTTGTCTGTAAGAGAAGCCGGATATTAATGGATACTAATGGTTTTCCAGGGCCATGTGTACATCTCCATCAATGAAAGATGGGAATGCCCAACCTCATTCCTGGTAGTGTCTTTCCCCACCTCCGAAGGGTGAGATCTGAGAACCTGGATTCCTCTTCCTCCAGGTAGAAGAGCCTGGTATGGGAGCTGAGGAGCCTGTAGATTGTCGCCAATGGACCCAACACCACCTGGTTGCCGCTGATATCCGTGTGGCACCAGCCATGGCACTGACACCACCACAGGGAGATGCAGATGCTGATGGCATGGATGTCAACGTGCGTGGCCCAGGTCAGCCACCTCCCAGAGGAGGCCTTTCACCTGTTTTACATCTGGGTTTGTGATCTGGGGAATGTCTGGGCTTCTCTTTCTTTCTCTTTCTCTGTGTATGAATTGAGATTCTTGGTTGTACATAATAAAAGCCCAACTCAAACTAACTTAAATAAATCAAGGCATTTACTGCCATTTAACTGGAAGTAGTGGGCACATTTGGATCCTGGACTCAGTATTCTACTCTTCATGCCTTATCTCCTGCCTTACAAAAACTTTTTTTTTTTGGTACCAGGGATTGAACTCAGGGGCACTCGACCACAGAGCCACATCCCCAGCCCTATTTTGTGTTTTTTATGTAGAGACAGGGTCTCACTGAGTTGCTTAGCACCTTGCCATTGCTGAGGCTGGCTTTGAACTCACGATTCTCCTGTCTTAGCCTCCCTAAGTGCTGGGATTACAGGCTTGCGCCACCGTGCCTGGCTACAAAACCTTTCTTTTCAAGTGCTCCAGCAAAAGTCTCAGAATGCCTTGTGATTGGACGGACTATGGTCACATGTTCATCTTTGAGCCAATAATAGTGGCCAGGGGGCTGGAATATGCAGATTAACTAGTCCTGGACTATTTGCTTGTCTTTGAGCCAGGGAAGGAGATTGGCCTTTAGTCAGGGCTTGAGAATGGAGAATGGGGTGCAAATGATTTCCTGAGGAAAACCAGGGCAAAAGCTCATGCGGGTTGTAGCAGATCCTTTTGTCCAAGTCCTCTCGGATCAATCTTTGCCACATTTCAGAGTATTCCGAGCTTTATTTTGTTTTTACTCCAAATGGCCTGTACCTATTGCTTTCTTGAAGTCCCCCATGCTACTAGGACCTGAAGTGGCTGGGATTTTTCATCCTTGGGGGTGGATCTTAATGGGAGGATGCAGGAGTATGGAAGGCTCCTTTATCTTGAACTAGATTACATCTCTGGGGTATAGCTAACAGTAGAGTCCCTCTGTGGGATCAGACTGGAAACCCTGCTGGGATTTGCCTGAGCTTCTGCTTGCCGGACCTCCTCTGTCCCTTGTCCTGTATCCCCTACTCCCTGGGAGCCCTTCTGTGATCAATGACGTGCCCACAAGTCCTCATCCTGGGGGTGGGTGTGCAGATGGCAGGATTTGCTACTTTCTTGTCCTCCCAAGTGTCCAACTTGCTCCTAATACAGTGCTGTTGGCATTATCCCCTGGAAAGGCCCTGTGCCTCTGTGACATGCTCTGGTCCCTACAGATGGTTTCACCCCTCTCATGCTGGCCTCCTTCTGCGGGGGGGCCCTGGAGCCCGTGCCGACTGAGGAGGACGAGGCTGAGGACACATCAGCCAGCATCATCTCAGACCTGATCTGCCAGGGGGCCCAGCTCGGGGCTCGGACTGACCGTACAGGCGAGACTGCTCTGCACCTGGCTGCCCGCTATGCCCGGGCAGACGCAGCCAAGCGGCTGTTGGATGCTGGGGCAGACACTAATGCCCAGGACCACTCGGGTCGCACCCCTTTGCACACGGCTGTCACTGCCGATGCCCAGGGTGTCTTCCAGGTGAGACGGGTTCACCTCTTTGGACATCAGAGCTGGGGTGGGCATCAGCCACACATGGGTTTGAGCCTTGGTGTTTTCTTTCAGAGCTTGTTTTCCTCATTTGGAAAATGGGAGTTGGATGCCATGGCGCATGCCTGTTATCTCAGCTACTCAGGAGGCTGAGCCAGGAGGATCACAAGTTTAAGATAACTTAACTAGACCCCATCTCCAAAAAAATGGGACTAGGGCTGTAGCTCAGTGGTAACATGCTTGGCCCACATGAGAAAGGCCCTGGGTTCCAACCTTAGCAACACAGAAAAACAAAAACAAAAACAAAATAGGTGCAGTGAAGTGGGGATTTGCTTGAGTACAGTGTCTGGCAAGGGCAGATGGTGTTTGAATTAAGATTTTTATACTTCAGGATGTTGTTACAGATATGTACCTATACAACTATTCTGTTTGTTACTTTCAGTACTGTATTCAATTAATTACATGAGATATTCAGCACTTTTTTTTCCCTTTGCAGTGCTGGGGATCCAACCTAGGGCCTTCCCGTGCCAGGAAATCGTTCATCACTGAGCTACAACCCAGCCCAACACAGTTATTAAGTAGGCTTTGTGAATGAGACATGATGTCACACGCCTGTAATCCCAGTGATTCTGGAGGCTGAGGCGGGAGGATCACAAGTTCTCAAGGCCAGATTCAGCAATTTAGTGAGGCCCTGTGTCGAAATAAAAAAATAAAAAGGGCTGGGGATGTAGCTCAGTGGTAGAGCACCCCTGGGTTCAATCCCCAGTACCCGGGGAAAAGTAAAATGAAATAGGCTCTTTGTTAGATGATATTGGCCAACTGAAGTCTGATGTGTAAGTGTTCTGAGTACTTTAAGGTGCTCAGAAGGTGGGCTAGGCTAAACCGTGATGTTTGATAGTGTAGGTGTATTATATTTGTTTTCTTTTTTGGTGGTGCTGGGGATTGAGCCCAGGGTCTTGTGCATGCGAGGCAAGCACTCTACAAACTGAGCCATATACCCAGCCCCATATTTGTTTTCAATTTAGGATATTTTCAATTTATGATTTTATTTTAGGTTTATCAGCCTATAATCCCATTGTAAATCAAGGAGTATCTGTAGCTTGATTCCAGGGGAGTGGGGGTTGGGGACCTCGGCTGGTAGGGCAGGGCTTATGGGTGCTTGGAGCCTTCCATTCCTGCTATGGCTTCCCTGCTGCATCTTCTCATTTCTAGATTCTCATACGGAACCGCTCCACAGACCTGGATGCCCGCATGGCAGACGGCTCCACCGCATTGATCCTGGCAGCCCGCCTGGCGGTGGAGGGCATGGTGGAAGAACTCATCGCCAGCCACGCCGATGTCAATGCTGTGGATGAGCTAGGTAGGCTGGCAGGCTGGCGGAGGAAGTGATGGATGCGGTTGGGAGGAGGTCCCTTGGGCCCTGACTGTTGATGTGAATTCACAGCCATATCATTAAAGCTCATGCACACCTAACCTGGCTCTCACAAGGACTTAACACGCTTTTGCAAGGTCCTTAGGGCATCTCAGGGATTTGAAAAAAGGTATGCTTCTCCAGGACTCTTCCAACTACTTTGTTGGAAGAACTCACTCTACTTCCACCTGCTGGACAGTTGTAATAAAGTTGCACATAGCACAAATTTGTAATGATGGCGGCTCCCCAGAGCTTGCTTGCTGGCTCGGAGCCCAACCTGTGCTGATTCACAACAATCTGTCTGCAAGGCCAGAGGGCTTCACACAGCTGGAGATATATTCAGACACTCCCAAACATCCTTTAGAGCAGATGTTCTCAACCTCAGCATCATGCACGTTTGGGGTAGTTGTTGGTTGTGTGGGGACTGCCCTCTGTACTGCAGGGTGTTGAGCAGAGTCCCTGGCCTTGACCCCCTAGATGCCAATAGCATCCCACCCCTGATATGTGACAACCAAATGTTCCTAGGGAGAAAATTGTGCTTGGTGGAGAACCCCAACTCTAGAGCACTACCAGGCAATAGCACTTTCTGTGGTGGTAGAAAGAAATGTTCTCTGCTGGCGCTGTCCAATATGGCAGTCCCTATCATGTGTGGTGACTGTTGAGCACTTAAAATGTAGGTGGAACAAGTTTTGTTTTATTTGCTTTAAAAATACGTATATACACATATAGTTGTTTTTTTTTGGTACTGGAGATTGAACTCAGGGGCACTCGACCACTGAGCCACATCCCAGCCCTATTTTGTGTTTTATGTAGAGACAGGGTCTCACTGAGTTGCTTAGCGCCTCACCGTTGCTGAGGCTGTCTGTGAACTCGTGATTCTCTTTACACATATAGTTGTTTAAAAAGTTTTTTGAGTTGTAGATGGACGCAATATCTTTATTTTATTCATTTATTTTTATGTGGTACTGAGGATCGAACCCAGTGCCTCACACATGCGAGGCAAGTGCCCTACCACTGAGCTACAGCCCCAGCCCCACGTATATTTTTTTGAGTCATAATTCACATATCTTAGGATTTACCCATCTTTAGATGGATAAAATACAAACTTTGGGCTGGGAACGTAGCTCAGTGGTAGAGTGCTTGCCTAACATGTGGGAGGCCCTAGGCTCCATCCCCAGGACTGAAAAAAAAAAGTATAAAATTCAAAGGCTTTTATTTTTATTTATCAATTTTTTTACTCTACTGGGGATTGTAAAATTCATTGTTTTTGCATAATCATAGAGTTGTGCAACTATTGCCACAATCAATTTTTGGAACATTTTCATCACCTGAAAAAGAAACTCTCACCCCTTAAGCAACATTTGCTAATCCCTTATCTCTCCAGCCCTAGGCTGCCATTATGTACTTTCTGTCCCTGTGGATTCGCCTGTTCTGGACATTTCATATCAATGGAATCATATGCCACATGGCCTTTTGTGTCAGGCTTCTTACACTCAGACACATGTTTTCAAGGTTCATCCACATAGTAGCATGTGACCGTGCTTTGTTTTTCTTTTCTTTTTAATTAATTTTGTGATACTGAAGATTGAGCCTAAGACCTCAGGCATGCCTGGTGGGCACTCTGTCACTGAGCCACATCCCCAGTCCTTGTTCTTATGGATGAATAATATGCCATAGTATGGCTGGACCACTTATTCATTTACCCATTGGTGGGTATTTTGGTTGCTTGTACTTTTTGGCTATTATGAATCATGCTTCTGTGAACATTCAAGTACAAGTTTTTGTGGAGAGTATGTCTTCCTTCCTCTTAGGTACATACCTAGGAGTGAAATTTCTAGGTCATATGGTAACAGACTGTTTTCACAGCAGTTGCCCCACCAGTGGTGTATGAGGGTCCTGCTATCTCCACATCTTTGACAATGCTTGTTTTTCTTTTTTATTTTTTTACCCTCTCTCTTTTTCTTCTTCTTTTTTGAAATATAGTCTCGCTATGTTGCTCAGGCTGACCTCAAACTTCTAGGCTCAAGCAATCCTCCTGCCTCAGCCTCCTGAGTAACTGGGACTCTAGGCATGTGCCACCTTACTCAGCTTTTTCTGTTTCTGATTATAGTGTCCTAGTGAGTATAAAGTGGATATCCTTCTGGTGGGTAATGATGTTGGGCATCTTTTCATGTGCTCATTAGCCGTTTGTATATCTTCTTTGGAGAAATGTATGTTGAGATCCTTTGCCCTCCCTCCCCTTTTTTAGTAATATTCTTTTTTTTTTTTTTTCTTCAAGTGCTGGAGATTGAACATCATGCACTTTAGATAAGCTCTCAACCACTGGGCTACACTCTGAGCCTCAGGGTGTCTTTTTCTGTGGTACTGGGGATTGTGTGGTGCCCAGGGGCACTCTACCACTGAGTCACAGCACCAGCCCTTTTTTAATTTTCATTTTGAAACAAAGTCTCTCTAAACTGCTGAGGCTGGTTTCAAACTTTCGATCCTGACTCAGCCTCCCAAAGCCCATGTCTATAATCCCAAGTGGTGGGAATTACAGACATAGACCACCATGCCCAGCTTCTTTGTACTTATTTATATTTTTGGTACTGAGGTTTGAACCCAGGAGCACTTTACCACTGAATTATATTCCTAGTCCTTTTTATTTTTTATTTTGAGACCAAGTCTTGCTAAGTTGCTGAGGCTGGCATAGAATTTGCAATCTTCCTATATCATCCTCCCAAATTGTTGGGATCATAGGTGTGTGTCACCGTGCATGGTTATCCACCCTCCCTCCCTCCTCCTCCTCTTCCTCCTTCTTCTTCTTCTTCTGATTATTATTATTATTATTTTGGTACTGGGATTGAACCCAGTGGTGCTTTACCACTGAGTGACATCCTTAGCCCTTCAAATTTTCATGTTGAGATGGGGTCTTACTAAGTTGCTTAGGGTCTCGCTAAGTTACTGAGGCTGGCATAGAACTTGTAATTGTCCTGACTCAGCTCATCCAGTAGCTGGGATTACAGGCATGTACTACTATGCCCAGCTTCTTTTTTTGCATTTTATTTTTAAAATATTTTTTAATTGCGGATGGACACAATATCTTTATTTTGTTTATTTTTTTATGTGGTGCTGAGGATCGAACCCAGTGCCTCACATGTGCTAGGCAGTCGCTCTATCACTGAGCCACAACCCCGGCCCCTCTTTGTATATTCTTTTTTTTTTTTAAAATATTTTTTAGTTGTAGGTGGACACAATATCTTTATTGATTTATTTTTATGTGGTGCTGAGGATCGAACCCAGTGTCTCACGCATGCGAGGCAAGCGCTCTACCACTGAGCCACAATCCCAGCCCTCTTTGTATATTCTTGATATTCTTGATGGTGTCCTCGATGGTGTCCTTGGAAGCACAACAATAGATAAATTGTGTATCATAAATAAAACACACAGTTTATCGATTGTTGTTCGTCATTGCTTGTGTGTTTGGAATCCTTTGCTTAACTCAAGGCCATGAAGATCTGTTCCCATGTTTGCTTCTGGGGGTTTTACAGTGTGAGCTCTTACATTTGGATCTCTGGTTTATTTTGAGTTAGACTTGTGTATGGTGTGAGGTAGGACTTCACCTTCATTCTTTTGTTTTTTGTAACAGGGATTGAACTCAGGGGTACTTGACCACTAAACCACATCCCAGACCTATTTTGTGTGTGTGTGTGTGTGTGTGTTTAATTAGAGACAGTCTCACTGAGTTGCATAGCTGGCTTTGAGCTCACAATTCTCCTGTCTCAGCCTCCCTAAGTGCTGGGATTATAGGCTGTGCCCACCACTCCTGGCTGACCTTCATTCTTTTGCATAGATAGATCTAGTTGTTCTAGCGTCATTAGTTGAAAAGACTAGTCTCATTAAATGGTCTCAGCACCTACTTTGTTGAATTTTCATTAGTTTAAATCTCAGGGTCCACATGTGACTGGTGGTGACTGCACTGGACAGCACAGCTCTAGGTTCAACAGAGTTAGGTGCACACAGTACCTTCTGTGGGTGAAACCTACACCTATGGAGAAACATGTGGGTGTGTGAACACAGCGTTCCTCTTGGTCAGAGGAGTTATGCAGCTCCCCACACTCACATGAACCCAAACACAGGTACTGAGGTGCTTCCAGCAGCCTGTCACCCTCCTACCCCTTGTCAGGTCATATTCCAGATACCTCTTGCCCACTTAGGATGGGGGACCTGGGACATGAGTCTTACCCTGATCCTGATCTCTTTCCCCCCTCCAGGGAAATCAGCCTTACACTGGGCTGCGGCTGTGAACAATGTGGAGGCCACCTTGGCTCTGCTAAAAAATGGAGCCAACAAGGACATGCAGGATAGTAAGGTGAGCTCCGGCCTTCAGCCCACCTGAGGGGCAGCAGCAGCATAGCCCCCAACAGGTGGCAGAGAGCAGGGTGGGATGAAGCTGGTGGGGGCATTTACCTTGCCTGCAGCCAGCTTTCAGGGACGGGATTTGGGGCCAAGAGGCTTCAATAGTGCATCAGAGAAGCCTGTGGCAGTGGCTCTGTGACCTTGGGCAAGTTGCCTGACCTGGGTAAGGTAGGGGAGTAATGGTACCTACCTCATTCTTCTTTTGAGGATTCAGTGAGCTAGTGTGTTTGCAAAGTGCTTAGTGGAACCTCAATGAAAAGTAACTGTTAGGATCTTTGTTTAAAAGTCCTCATGAGGTGGTTTTATATAATCTCATTTTATAAATGGGAAAGATGGGTTTGGAGGGGTGGTGGATTCTATGCTTATTTGAAATTGCAGTATTTTATTCGTTAAGTTTTCTTTTTACTTTTAAATAACATTGCCTTTTTTACTTTTAAACAACAACAACATTTATTTTGATTACTGAGGTTTTTGGTGCTCCTTTAAATTCTGTGCCTAAGGTGACTCTCTCACCTGAGTTACCTGCTGGGTGAATGTGGTTCAAAGGAAACAACTTGCCCAGGTTCCCTCAGCATAGCTGGGATTCCAATCCAGATGGGAGAAGCTCCAGTGTAAACACTCTTTTTTTTTTTTTTTTTTTTTAAATATTTTTAGTTGTAGATGGACATAGTACCTTTATTTTATTTATTTGTATGTGGTGCTGAGTATCGAACCCAGTGCCTCACACATGAGAGCCGAGCACTCTACCACTGAGTCACAACCCCAGCGCCCAGTGTGCAAACTCTTAGTTCTCAGGCTTCCCCAGAGCCTGGAGACCTTGCTGGTGTTGAGCAGAGTGACCTTGACCTTGCCATTTCTGGGTTCTGCCCCGCCCCCATCCCAGGAGGAGACTCCACTGTTTCTGGCTGCCCGGGAGGGCAGCTTCGAGGCTGCCAAGCTACTGCTGGACCACTTTGCCAACCGGGAGATCACAGACCACCTGGACAGATTGCCACGGGATGTGGCCCAGGAGCGGCTGCACCAGGACATCGTGCGGTTGCTGGACCAGCCCAGCGGGCCACGAAGCCCCCCTGGTCCTCATGGCTTGGGGCCCCTGCTCTGCCCACCTGGGGCCTTTCTCCCAGGCCTCAAGGCAGCACAAGCCGGAGCCAAGAAGAGTAGGAGGCCCCCTGGGAAGGCCGGGCTGGGGCCGCAAGGGGCCCGGGGCCGGGGCAAGAAACTCACTCTGGCCTGCCCGGGTCCCTTGGCCGAGAGCTCCGTCACGCTGTCACCGGTGGACTCGCTGGACTCCCCACGGCCCTTCGGTGGGCCTCCTGCTTCCCCTGGAGGCTTCCCCCTGGAGGGTCCCTACGCGGCTGCCACAGCCACGGCAGTGTCCTTGGCGCAGCTTGGTGGCACAGGCCGGGCAGGTCCCCTAGGGCGCCAGCCTCCTGGAGGCTGCGTGCTCAGCCTGGGTCTGCTGAACCCTGTGGCCGTCCCCCTCGATTGGGCCCGGCTGCCTCCACCTGCCCCCCCTGGGCCCTCATTTCTGCTGCCCCTTGCACCAGGACCCCAGATGCTCAACCCTGGGACCCCCGTCTCTCCCCAGGAGCGACCCCCGCCCTACCTGGCAGCCCCAGGACATGGCGAGGAGTACCCAGCAGCAGGGGCCCACAGCAGCCCCCCAAAGGCTCGCTTCCTGCGGGTCCCCAGTGAACACCCTTACCTGACCCCATCCCCAGAGTCCCCCGAGCACTGGGCCAGCCCATCTCCCCCCTCCCTCTCGGACTGGTCCGATTCTACACCCAGCCCTGCCACTGCCAGGGGGACCACTGCCACAGCTGCTGGGGTGCTGCCTGCCCAGCCGCACCCCTTGTCTGTCCCCAGCTCCCTTGCTCAGGCCCAGACCCAGCTGGGGCCGCAGCCGGAAGTCACCCCTAAGAGGCAGGTGTTGGCCTGAAACACTCCCCATTCCTGGTCTTAGGGAGCTGAGGGATCCCCTCCCGCCTCCTCCCCTGCTTCAGTTTTATTCATTCTCTTCTTTCTTTCCACCAACTTTCCTGCAGTCCTGCCTCGCGGCGTGACCAAGAGGGGTCATCAGCCCAGGGCCTCAGTCTTCCTTTATTTATAATGGGTGGAGGCTGACCTCCTACCCACTCAGTCTTGTAACAAGTCTGGGACCTCCTCTTGCCCCCTCCCATCCCCAGTTCTTTCTCTCTTCCCTCCTCATTTTCTCACACTCTGACATGAGTGAATTATAATCTTTCTTTCTTTTTTTTTTTATATTTTGTATAGAAACAAATTCATTTAAACAAACTTATTATTATTATTATTTTTTACAAAATATATATATGGAGGCACTCCCTCCCCCTGCGGATCCCCCAGTGCCCCCGTGGGGCTGAGTCTGTGGGCCCATTCGGCCAAACTGGATTCTGTGTACCGAGTACGCAGGCATGACTGGGATCCCGTGTACTGAGTACACGACCCTGGTGTGTACCAAGTAGGCACCCTTGGGCGCACCCTCTGGGGCCAGGGGTCAGGGGAGACTCGGGAGCCTCCTCCCCAGCCCTCCTTGCTCACTTCACTGCATTCCAGATGAGACTTGTCCCGTAGCCTTGTCGGGGAAGGGCCTTTCTGGCCTGAGCCCTCCTTCAGGCCTCCCTCCCTCCCAAAGTTTGGGCCATATCCCTTTGGGGACTGGGGGCAGCTGGTGGAAAATGGAGGCCAGGGGAGATGCGTGCGCTCTACTCTGTCTCCCTATAATATGGGACTGCAGGCAGGAGAGGGCCTGCTTGGGTGGCACTTCTTCCTCGTACTCCCCTGGCCCAGGCTCATGGCAGAATAGAAGTATTTTTAGGCTGTTTCTGTAATATGGCTTGTGTAGCTGAAGTCAGGCCCTGCATTGTGCAGCCCCATCTCCCTCATGGCCTAATAAAGGAATAGTTAACACTCAGTGTCATTGGTCTGTGTCTAGGTAAGATGGGGAGTGGTGGTGGCTGGGCTCTTGTCTTCCTAGGGCTAACCTGAGCCTCCATCTTGGTCTAAACCTATTTGGTTTACTTGGCTACTCATGCTTTCTCTTTTGGCAGGAGACACCACTGATTGGATCAGGGGTGGTTACCTGACCTAAGAAGAGCCCATCAGATTCCCTTATTCAAGAACTTACTTTCTATAATGGAGATGCTAGGTAAACTGTCAGTTGGTGGAACTTTTAAGGTCACAGGCAGATTCAGAAGTATTGGTTGCCCGGCTAGGGGTGTAGCTCAGTGGTAGAGCACTTGCTTAGCATGTGTGAGCCACTGGGTTCAATTCTCAGCACTACATATAAATACAATAAAGGTCCGTTGACAACTAAAAAAAATCTCAAAAGTAAAAGTATTGGTCGCCAATTTGGGACCATGGGTATCCTACCCTACTGCCCCCTATGTTGCTGGGATGGAACACTGAGCTGTATTCCCTGCCTTTGTGCCCGGTTACTGAGGAGCAGCTAGACAGCATTCTGAGGAAGCTACTGTGCAGGCAGAATTGATTGAGAGCTCAACTGGCTCCCTAAGTCTGGAGGGAGTATCTCAGATCCAGATAAAATCTTGATTCCAGTTAGTTGAGCCTTCATTCATTCCACTGAAATCAGCAGGTATGTTCGTGAATCTCGCCTTGACTTCATGCTTTCTGGAGTTCTGAAGATACCCCTATGTACGCGTAATAAATACCCTTTTACATATGACAGCTTGTATGGGTTTCTTTTTTTCTTCCTTCTTTCTCTTCCTCTGCCTCCCTTCCTCCTTTGCTTCCTCCCTTCCTCTTTCCCCCCTCCCTCTCGTTTGTCCTTCCTTTCTTCTTTTTTTCTTTTCTTTTCCCTTGTATCTAAGCTACATCTCCAATCCTTCTTATTTTTGCTTTGACACAACTGGGATCATAGTTGTGCACCACTGTGCCCACCTTGAGTGTGTTTCTGTTTCTGCAACAAACTATGCTCCAAGACAAATTGTGTTTAAAGCTGTCTAGGCAAGTGCTATAATTTGGATTTTAATATCCGTCCCTAAAGGCCCAGGTGTTGAAGCCTTAGTCCCCAGTCCATGGTATTGCTGGGAGGTGGTGGAACCTTCAAGAGCGGGCCTAGTGGAGGGAAAGTGGAGGGACGTGCCCTGGAGGAGGATATGGGGCCTCTGGCCTCTCTTTTATTTTTTTTTTCGCTTCCCAGCTGCCACGAGGTGAGCACCTTTGCTCCACAGTGTGCTTCTTCCATGGTGGACCACCTCACCATGGGCCCAAAAGTAAAGGAGCCAACTGATCATGGACTGAAACTGCAAGTCAAACCTTTTCTCCTTCAAGTCGATTTTCTGAGGTATTCTGTGGCAGTGATGGAAAGCTGATTGACACAATGGCGGGGGTTGATGGAATAGAATGTCCATGAATTCTCCCTGTCACTTGGAGTGCTCTTGGTTGCAAGTGACACAAGAATTAACTCAACTGGTTTAAGCAAGAAAGGAGTTTCTTAGATCATATAAAGAAAAAGGGCCAGCTTTGGGGAATTTTGACCTAGCAGCTCAAATGAAGTCAACATAGGCTGAGTTTCTTTTCATGTCTACAGCTTTTCTCTGGGCACCAGTTTCATCCTCAAGCTGGTCTCTCTTTTATACCCAGCACGACTCCAGCACTCTGTGTCAGCAAAATAAGGGCCAAAATCATAGATGATATTGCACCCTCCAAGGAAGAGTGAAACTTCTAGTCTTGGGTGGATTTGCTATTGACCTCAATCGGGTGATGCATCCATCCATTAATGTAGGGTTTCTTAACTTCAACAATATTGACACTTAAGACCAGATCATTCTTTGCTGTGGGGAGCTGTCTCCAGACATTGAAATTATTCACTGAGAGGCAGAATCAGGCCCTGCTCTAAATAATCATAATCACTATGGCAATGGGATATGGGATGTGCTAATTTCTTTCTTTTGCAGTGCAGGGGAGGGAACCCAGGAGTTGGCACTTGCTAAACATCTGCTGGACCACTGGCTATGCCCCAGCCCCAGGCTATGCTAATTTCTTAATGCATTTCTTAAAATCTGTTCTGTTACTGGGGGTGGGATACATGTAGAGACAATTAGGTTTGGGAGATGAATTCTATGGAAGGAACAAATTAATATTCACTCCCCTTTCCCTTCTTTGGCTAAGACTTTGGAGATGCCACAGTCTTTTCTATTTTTGTCTCAAGTTTATTTTATGTTCTGTTCATCTAACTTCTACGTATTTATTGGGTTCCTACTGTAAATCAAGTCCTGGGCAAATTGTTGAGAGTGAAATGAGTTACACAGACCCAGTCTCTACTCTGAAGGGATGTGAGGCTGGTAAGGGGCCAAAGGAGGTGCCCATTGCTTTCCCTTAGAGCTCACCATTCTAGTTTAGGATGGTGTGTCTGGCTGTACGTGCTTGATATTTCTACCTGGCGACTTTGTTTTTCGTGGTGTGGGAATAAGCCTCAACAAATGAGAGATGGAAGGGAGTTGGTGGATACATACTTCAGCTTCCTCAACCGTCTCTCTGGGGGAAATTCTGAGGTAGGATCCACAGTTTTTCGAAGGGTGTGCATTGGGCTTGAGCTTCATTTACTCATGACAGCACCTGCTCTTCCTCATTCTGGAGCCCTCTGGAATGATCTCTTGGTTCAGAATTCCTGACACTTGACTCCTTGGCTGGAGAGGAGCCCATCTTAGCTGTGTGCATGAGTAGATACTTGAGTGGATAGCTAAAATACTTGTTGGAGCTCAAGAAAGGTTGGTGACCCTTCTTTTTGAAGGTCATACAAATGAGGAGAAAGTCACTCTCCCCATCTATTTTCTCCCCTGTCAACCCTAGCTTTATGAAACAGGGCTTTGGAGAAGAGTGTCCCACAGAGGGAATCCACCTTTTGCACCAGGTAGAGCTGAGGTCCTTGTTAACACCTGTGAGATGGACCTCACCCCCTGCGCCTGAGGCTCCCAGGAATGGTTAGGGAGGGGTGCCCGGTGGAGGACTAGGAAGTGTGCCTGCCATCTTGGTTGGGGAAAATGAGCTGGTGGGATTCAAAGTTTCAGGTGCATGTGACTTCTTCAGTACCCTGCAGTTGAGATGGTTTGGGGGCTTTGGATTTGATGTCCCAATTGGCTTTGTCACTGTGATGACAACAATAGAGCAACTGAGTGACTTTCACTTGTCCTCCATATCTTCCCTCCACCTTCTCCACTCTGTTCTGTGACCCAGGAGGATGACCCAGGTGGGCAGCAAGTGACTCCCTTGCTCTCTGATGCTTACTTGGGATTGATCAATGGGAAAGAGCAAGAGAGAGATTAGAGGGTGGGAAGGTATTTATTTATCTTCACCTGGAGTCTTGTTATGTTGTCCGGGCTAGCCTCCAACTCCTTAGATCAAGGGTTCCTCCTGCTTTAGATTCCTGAGTAGCTGGCACTACGGGTGGACACCACTGCCTCTAGCTTATGACATGCATTTATGAAATGAATTCATTTCTCTGGCTCCCTGCAGGGGAAATAAACACATTTATTGCTCTTCATTCAGCTACCTTCTCTGCATCTGGATCATTTCCCCTCTCCTTGGCTCTTCTCAAAGTATGGTTCCCTCCATTGCCTATTCCCTGACCACGTCTCATGAATCTAGCATATTCTCTTTTACTTTTTCATCTATTTTTATCTATCCATTTTCATTATCATCAAACCTGTCTTTCTATATATGGTCTATTTATGATATATGGTCATCAGCAGCATTAACCATTATCTTCTGTCTTTGTTTCTTTCTACTTTTCTATCTTTTTTATTTCTCATTTAAAATTTTTTTCAGTTCTGAGGACAGAACTCAGTAGTGCTCGATGACTGAGCTACATCCGTAGCCCTTCTTGTTTTTTATTTTGAGACAGGGTCTTGCTAAATTTCCCAGGTGGGCCCCAAACTTACAATCCTCCTGCCTCAGCCTCTGAGTAGCTGGGATTATAGGTGTGTGCTATTGTGCCTGGCATTCTCTCTCTCTCTCCTTCCATCCATTTATCTATCATCTTTTTATGCATCTATTATAATCTACCTATGCTTTTATAATCTATCACTTATCATTTATCATCTTTTTTATATATATTCATTCATTTTCCACATTATTTATTGGTGTATTATACTTGTACTTGATGATGGCATTTGTTGTTACATATTCATACGGGTACACGATATAACAATATAACTTGGCCAACATCTCTCTCTTCTTTTCAGTTAGAAAGTTGATCTGCTGGGTTAAAAAAAGAGGTGATTTCATAATTACTTTTCAAAATCAAAAGCTCAGTCCACTGGGCGCCATGGCACATGCCTGTATTCCCAGCACTTTGGGAGGCTGGGACAGGAGGATCTCGAGTTCAAAGCCAGCCTCAGAAACGGCAAGGTGCTAAGCAACTCAGTGAGACCCTGTCTCTACATAAAACACAAAATTGGGCTGGGGATATGGCTTGGTGGTCTAGTGCCCCTGAGTTCAATCCCTGGTACCAAAAAAAAAAAAAGGAAAAGAAAAGAAGCAGCTCAGTTCCTTGAGCTTTAACCAAATGCCCACTCCTAGTGTCATTGCAGAGTAAGCTGTACATAGGTTTGCTAGAAGTTCTACCCTGAAGGAAACAATTCTAAAATTCAACGCAGCACGACGTGAAATAATGCCATTGGTCTAAACCCTAGACTTCACAGTAAAGTGGGAAACTCAGAACTGAAATGACTACATTCTACCTCCATGTCACTCTGAGCCTAGAAATGCATCCACAGAAGGTGTGTTGATGACTATGTCTTGTCATTGCAAATCATGCTGCTTCGCAGTCACCCATCATGCCAGAAGATCTCCAGAACGGAGAAAAAAAGCAACAAAGGAGATGTGTTCAGGCAAGTTGGTGTGGAGAAATCCCCTCCTTCTCTCTCTGGTGAAAAGATTTGTTTTTGAGATAAAGATTAAGCAATCATCAGAAATTCTCATTTGATTTGAGAATCAGCACAGAAACTAGTTTTTTGAATTTAAGATGATCAGAAACCCATATTGAAATAAAGAACTCCTATAAATTCCACTAACCATAGATAAAGTTGATACTACTTGCAAGAGAACAGGAATCTTTGGGGCAACTGACAACAGGATGTTTTGGGGAACAAGAATTTTACTACCAGACCAAAGGAAAATATGGTAAACTGTGTGGTTGTTAAGATATATCAACAGCGAAGCAAAAGAAACAGCTAGAATTTTATTTTATTTTATTTTTAATGTGATGCTGAGGATCGAACCCAATGCCTCATGGAGGCTAGGCAAGCACTCTACCACTGGGCCACAACTCCAGCTCCAGACAGCTGGAATTCTTTTTTTTTTTTTTTTTTTTTTAATATTTATTTATTTTTTTAGTTGTAGGTGGACAGAATATCTTTATTTTATTTTTATGTGGTGCTGAGGATCGAACCCAGTGCCTCACGCATGCTAGGCGAGCACACTACCACTGCGCCATAACCCCAGCCCCTCACAGCTGGAATTCTTGAAAACACTTTGCTTCTGAGCCGATCTTGGGTCCATGAAACACATGGGATGTGTGATTATTTCTCACTTTGTAAATGAGGGAAAATGCATAGCTCTAAAATAGTAAGTTAATGTTTTAGGGAAAAGAATATACCAGAACATGTGTGCACACAGTGTTTTAGCCAGCTTTTTTGCTGCTGTGACTAAAAGACCCTGACAGAACAATTGTAGGGGAGCAAAAATTTATTCGAAGGCTCACAATTTCAGAGGTCTCAGTCCATTGGCTTCATTCCTTGTGCTCAAAGTGAGACAGACCATTGTAGTGGAAGAATGTGGTGGAGGGAAGCAGCTCACATGATGATCACAGAGCAGAGAGAGAAGCCAGGTGTGGTGGTGCAAGCCTATAATCCCAGCACTTTCAGAGGCTGAGACAGGAGAATCGCAAGTTCAAAGCCAGCCTCAGCAACGGTGAGGCACCAAGCAACTCAGTGAGACCCTGTCTCTAGATAAAACACATAATAGGGCTGGGGATGTGGCTCAGTGGTCGAGTGCTCCTGAGTTCAATCCCTGGCACCAAAAAGAGCACTGATTCACTGATTGGGTTAAGGCTCTCACAACCCAATCATTTCTCCTTTAAACCTTCTTGCATTGTGTCACACATGAGCTTTTGGGGGACATCTCACATGTAAACCATAACACATAGTCAGTCATTCCTTAATACAGAATTCCACCTTTGATTTCCTACACTTGATTTGGAGCTGTTAGATTTAAACAAGTGCTTCTTCCTCAGGAAGAGGAAGGTTGGGGAAGGTGGAGCTGGAGCATGGTGATTGGCTGTCAGGAAGCCATATGTAAATATAGAGGATCAATGTAGGGGTCAGCGTGCAGCTGTCCACACCATTTTCATATTAATAATCAGTGCATTCAGACAGGTCAGTTGTATCTGCTAGACTGTGGGTGACACTAAGATCACCCTCTATGCTCTTTGCCCTACTCTCTAGCCACACAGATAAATGTTCTGAGCAAGATATCCCAAGAAGTGAATATAATCCTTTCCAACAAAGACCAGGCTGTTTTGTTCAAGATGACTTAGACTTTTGTTGTTGTTGTTTTTGTTTTTTTGGATTCTGTTTTGTTATGTTGTTTTATTTTTGCTTTTAGAGCTAGGGTGCTGAGGTGGGAGCAATTTGAAGAACTGATTGGACTCTGTTTTCTCATTCTTTCAGGTTTTTGTTCAGCTTTTTGAGGTATTATTAACATTTAGTAAATTTAATCAATTTTAAGGGTAAAATTTGTCAGGTCTTGATAAATGCATGCAGCCATATAACTAATACCAGAATCTAGTTTTCTTGTGTGTTTTTGTAGTCAAAATCCTCCCAAATTCCTGGCTTGGTTATTATGGGTCTGCTGTCTGTCACTATTGTTTTGTCTAGAATTTCAAGGAAATGGAATCCTGTAGCGTGAAGCCTGTTAAGTCTGGCTTTTGAAATTCATCTCTGTTGTTACATGCACCAATTTCTATGGATATTCCTTTCTATTGCAGAAGGGGGCATGTGTGACGTGTTGTATGGATATACCACAATTACCTTACCCATGTGTCAGCTGAAGGATATTTCAGTAACTTCCTGTTTTGGGTATTATGAATAAAGTTGCTGTAAACATTCATGCAAGTTGTTGTGTGAACACACATTTTCATTTTTCTTAGGAGAAAGGTGGCTGGGTTTCATAATAAGAGTATATTAACTGTATAAGAAACTGTCAAAACTTGTTTCCCAAGTGACAATCATGCTACATTCCCATGGGCAATCACAATGTATGAGAATTACAGTGTCTCCACATCTTTATTAATACTTGGTATAGTCAGTATGTTAAACTTTAGCTATTCTAGTGATATATTTTTAAAAACCTCTTTCTTCTTTCTTTGTTTCTTTCTTTCTTTCGCAGTACTGAGGATCAAACCCGAGGCCTTGCACATGCTAGGCAAGTGTCCTGTATCTGAGCTAAACTCATAGTCCCTATATTGGTGAAATTCTATATTCTATGTTGCAAGTTTCAATAGTTTTTCCATTTTATTGCTGAGTAGTATTCCATATACGTTTGTTTAACCATTGAAGGAAATCTGGATTGTTTCCAGTTCTTAGTGGTTATGAATGGAAATGTCAAAATTTTTGGTGTGTGGTACTAAGGATTGAGCCTAGGGCCTTGTACATGCCAGGCGAGTGTTCTATCCTTGAGTTACACCCCCTTTTTATTTTTCAATTGGAGACAAGGTCTCATGAAGTTGCTTCAGGACTGGCTAAATTGCGGAGGCTGTCCTTGAGCTTGTGATCCTCCTGCCTCAGCCTCCTGAGTTGCTGGGATTGCAGGCATCTGCCACCACACAAGGCATAGAATACTTGTTTTTTTTTTAAATATTTTTTTAGTTGTAGATGAACAGAATATCTTTATTTATTTATTTGTATGTGGTGCTGAGGATCAAACCCAGTGCCTCACACAAGTGAGGCAGGCACTCTACCACTGAGCCACAATCCCAGCCCCGAATACTTGGTTTTAAATGACTTTAAATGTTTTCTTCTTTAAAAGGGATGCTCTATCCTTGAGCCACATCCCAGTGCCTTTTTAAATTTTTAATTTTGAGACTGGGTCTTCCAAAATTGCCCAGGCTGGCCTGGAATTTGTAATCCTCTTGCCTCAACTTCCCAAGTAGCTAGGAATACAGTGTGCACACCCAGTTCTGCTTCGCTTTTAATTGTAATTTCTGTCTCCAAATCACAACTGTCTTCCTGCATTTTACCATATGCAATTAAAAGTAGTCATTCAGCTCCTTCAATATTTTTCTTAGATATTTTTCCCACCTGATATCCTAGTTCCTTGCACTAGAATTGTGCATTCCACAAGACCCTTGGTTTTGTACATAAGGTAGCCAAGATCTTTGTCAATTTATAACAATGTACTTTACTCCAGTTTCCAATAATATATTCCTCATTTCCATCTGAGAGCTCATCTCAGGTACATCTTTCTACCAATATCATGATCACATCCATTTAAGTAATTTCTAAGTAGTTTCAGACCTGCCCTGCATTTATTCCAGTATTTACCCATCACCTAGTTCTAAAGGCACTTCCACGTTTTCAGGTATTTGTCCTAACAAGAGTGCAACTTGTAGCCGGGCGCAGTGGTGCACATCTGTGATCCCAGCACTTAGGAAGGCTGAGACAGGAGAATCGCAAGTTCAAAGCCAGCCTCAGCAATGGCGAGGCACTAAGCAACTCAGTGAGACCCTGTCTCTAAATAAAACACAGAATAGGGCTTGGGATGTGGCTTGGTGGTCTAGTACCCTCAGTTCAATCCCTGGTACCAAAAAACAACCAACCAATCAAACAAACAAACAAGGAACCCAACTTGTGGTACTAATTTTGTCTTAGCTTGTGTGTGTGTGTGTGTTTCCTGGTGCTGGAAATTGAACCTGGGTCCTTGTGCATACCAGGCAAGAGCTCTCCCTCTGAGCTATGCCCCAGTCCCTGGGTTAGCTTCTTTAGTGCTGCTACAGTATGATACATCTTGGGTAATTTATAAAGAAGAGGAAAAATTTTTGTGGTTTCATTACCCCATGGCAGAAAGTGGAAGGACAGGAGAGCATTAGAGTTAGGAAGGGTGCTGGGACCACTTCAAGGGTAACTTATCTACTTCCCTGATGTTGACATTAATCCATTCAAAAGGTTAGAACCAGCCAGGTGCTGTGGCTCAAGCCTGTAATCCCAGCACTTAGGGAGGCTGAGACAGGAGAATCGCAAGTTCAAAGCCAGCCTCTGCAACGGTAAGGTGCTAAGCAACTCAGTGAGACCCTGTCTCTAAATAAAACACAAAATAGTGCTGGGGATGTGGCCCAGTGGTCAAGTACCCCTGAGTTCAATCCCCAGTACAAAAAGAAAAAAAGGTTAGAACCCTCATGACCTTATCCAATCTTAAAGTTCCCACCTCTCACGCTTGTTGGTTTGAGACTGAAGATCCCAACACACCGGGCTGGGGATGTAGCTCTGTGGTAGAGTGCTTGCCAATATACACGAGGCTTTGGGTTCCATCCATGCACTGGAGAGAAAAAAAGATAATACAAACACGTGAATTATGGGAGCAATATGAGACTCGGTCCTGCTTTCCAGGTGGGGGATCTGGGTCTCAGGAAGGGCAAGGTGTTCAAAACCTAGACGAT
Source organism: Geosciurus inauris (assembly GCA_004024805.1). Taxonomy (NCBI): domain Eukaryota; kingdom Metazoa; phylum Chordata; class Mammalia; order Rodentia; family Sciuridae; genus Geosciurus; species Geosciurus inauris. Next base: position 40,040 of record PVHX01005180.1, on the reverse strand, counting down.
CGTGAACAATGCAAAGCCAGTCTTTATTTTAAAACCCCGCAGCTGCGCGCCAGGGTCCTCTTCAGCGCCACCCTCACCTCCTTGTTGCGCAGAGTGTACACCACAGGGTTGAGCAGCGGCGTCACCACCGTGTAGAACACAGCTACCAGGCGGTCCTGCGCCACGTTCGCCCCAGAGTCTGGCCGCAGGTAGATGATGGAGGCGCAGCCAAAATGCACAACCACCACGGTGAGGTGCGCGGCGCAGGTGGAGAAGGCTTTGCGCCGGCCAGCCGCAGAGCGGATCCTCAGGATGGCCGCCACGATGAAGGCGTAGGACAGGAGGATGAGGAGGAAGGACACCAGCACCACCAGCACGCTCAGGAAAAAGATGCCCAGTGCTTGGTGTGCACTGTCTGCGCAGCTGAGCTTCAGCACCGGCGCGATGTCGCAGAAAAAGTGCTCCACACGGTCCCCGCGGCAGAAGGGCGAGGAGAAGATGATGCAGGTCTCGATCAAGGCCACCGAGAAGCCAGAGCAGAAAACCACGGCTCCCAGGCAGAGGCAAATGGTGGGTCTCATGATCACCAAGTAGCGCAGGGGATGGCAGATGGCCACATACCGGTCATAGCCCATCAGGGTCAGGAGGAAGCACTGGCTGCAACCCAGGCCCAGGAAGAAGAACATCTGAGCCCGACAGCCCGGGATGGAGATGGCCTGGCTCTCCATCAGCAGATGGGCCAGCATGTTGGGGATGGTGACCAGCGTGTAACAGGTCTCAGAGAGGGACAGCACTGCCAGGAAGCGGTACATGGGCGTGTGCAGTGAGCAATCCACATGGATGATGGTGATGATGGTGACGTTGCCACTGAGGGTGACCAGGTAGGTGAGGAGGAACAGTGAGAAGAGTGTGGTCCTCAGGTCTGGCAGGTTGGAGAATCCCACCAGCACAAACTCTGTCACTAGCCGTGTCCCATTTCCCCCCTGTGTCTCAGGAGCCTGGGAAGAGACCACAGAGTAAATGCAATAGAGCAGTAAGTAGTGGGGTCTGCTTGGCATCAGGTGCAGAGGGGTAAGAGAGTCATCCCTTTTTTACAAACAGGACAGACACCCAGAAATGGTAAGTCATTTGTTTTCCTCTTGTCACCCAGCTGGCAAGTGTCTCCTCAATAGGTAAGAAAATCATAGGAACAAATAAGGAAAAGCTGGAGGGGAAGTGGTGGGAGGAAGGCAGTAAGAACACTGTTGTTTTAGTTTAAAGTCCCTAGAAACGGCCAGGCGTGGTGGTGCACGCCTGTAATCCCAGCACTTTGGGAGGCGGAGACAGGAGAATTCCGAGTTCAAAGCCAGGCTCCGCAATGGCCAGGTGCTTAGCAACTCAGTGAGACCCTGCCTCTACATAAAACACAAAATAGGGCTGGGGATGTGACTCAATGGTCGAGTGCCCCTGAGTTCAATCCCCAGTACAAAAAAAAAAAAAAAAAAAAAAATCCCTAGAAAGGGATCCTAGATAAGGATTCAAAAGTAAAAGTAAATAGTTGCTGCACAGAATGGTGCATTTTTGTAATCCTATCAACTAAGGAGACTGAGGCAGGAGGATGTCAATTTCCAGACCAGACTCAGCAGCTTAGCAAGGCCCTGTAGGGTGAAACAACAAAGTAAATAGTGTATGTGGGAGATATCCCAAAAACCACAAAAGAGAAGTGGCTTGGAGACAGGCAGTGATAACAAGGAAATGACCTCTCTAGGCAACTGAAATCTAATGTGACCTGTGTGCCCTAGAGAAGGCTGAGGATCATGCAGCTCAGCGTTAGCCCACTCGAGGGGTTAGGGACTGGGGTGTTCAACTCCTCTTAGTCATTGTTTGAAGGTTTCTCCCAGGTGGTGTTGATTTCCCTGGAGGACATTCTGTTAAGTGAAATAAGTCAGGCACAGAAAGACAAATACTACCTGATTTCACTCATATGTGGATCTAAAACAATTGATTTCATACAAGTGGAGACTAAACTGGGTGTGGTGATGCATATCTGTAATCCCAGTCATTTGGGAGGCTGAGGCAGGGGGATTGAAAGTTCAAGGCCAGCTCAACAACTATCAAACTCCTGTTGCAAAACCAAACCAAACCAAAAAAGGGCTGGGCATGTATTTCAGAAATAGAGCACCCCTGGGATCAATCCCCAATACTGACGGGTGGGGGGATGGGAGTTAGTGGGGGATGGGGGAGGATTTTGGGGGAGATGTTGTTCAATGGGTGCAAAATTCATTAGGAGGGACAATTTGAGGAGATCTGTTGTACATATAGTGGCCACAGTAGTCTTGCAAACCCTTGAGACTAAAAATGTGAAGAAGCCTATAAATATCTTGGTTATAAAGAAAAGACAAATGAGGACCATGGAAGAACTTAAGAGGAGAAAAAGCAGTAAGAGAGAGATGCGCATTCCTCCCGAAGAGAGCAGCACCAGGAAGTAGGAAGCAGGCAGCCATGTGGATGTAGTCGCGGTGTGCAGCTGTTTTCAGCCAGGGCTACAGAGGGAATATTTTGGCTCTGTGGGCTGCCCGATCTTTGTTGCAATTCTGTCATTCCAGTATACAGGCAGCTAAGCCCTAATCTAGCACATGTACAACAGGGACATTAAACTTGGAGCTCTAGTCAGGTTCTTTGAGGGATTCATGTAATGAAAAACCCCAAAGCTAGGCTTTAAAAAAAAAAGATTTTTTTTGAGATGGGGGGGTCTCATTTTTGTTGCCCAGGCTGACCTCACATCCTGTGCTCAAGTGATCCACTCTTTTTTTTCTTTTTGGTACTGGGGATGGAACTCAGGGGCACTCGACCACTGAGCCACATCCCCAGCCCTATTTTGTGTTTTATGTAGAGACAGGGTCTCACTGAGTTGCTTAGCGCCTCGCCGTTGCTGAGGCTGGCTTTGAACTCGCGATCCTCCTGTCTCAGCCTCCCTAACTGCTGGGATTACAGGCTTGAGCCATCGTGCCCGGCTAAGTGAACCACTCTTGAGCAGCTGGGACTACAGGTTCATGCCTGCCTCAAAGACTGACTTTAAACTTTATTTTTCAGTATAGGGAATCAATCCAGGCCTCATGCATGCTGGGCAAGGGCTCTACCATTGAGCCATATTCTGATCATTTAAAATTTTTTATTCTGAGCCAAGGTCTTGCTCATTTGTCCAGGCTGATCTCAAACTTGTGATCCTCCTGTCCCAGCCTCCGAGTAGCTGGGATTACAGGTGTGTATCACCATGACAGGCATAAATCTTCAGATAATAAAGGAAGTGATCTCTAACACCAACACACGCACACACAAAACAAAGCAAACAAAACACACACACACACACACACACACACACACACAAAACCACCGAGGGCCACCCTCAACATTTGCAGTGTTCAAATGAAGACCCATATACCATGGGATTGAATATTTAAAGCTAAAAATAAAGCTTGGGTGCACTGAGAGGCTATGACAGGAAGATTTACTGAGCCCTAGAGTTTGAGGCTAGCCTGGCAACATATGTGAGACCTGGTCTCAAAATTGATCCATCCATCAATCAGTCTTGCGGTTATATGAAATATATTCTAACTCCTACATTGAAAAACATGTTTGTATAATAACTGAATGCCAGATTCAAAGATGTAATTCTGGTCTCTTCAAAGGTCCATAGTAGAGCTGGGGTGGTGTCGGAAGCCTCCTGAGCCTGCTCCTGACCCATGGCCTGTCCCCTTCTTTTCCCACCCAAGACTCCATCCAGCACTCCAGGGGGCCTCACATGTACCTGCACAGGCACCCCTACCATGCCACTAGAGGCTGCAGCCTCCACCAGCAGCCACTGCCTGCCCACATCCAGGGCACACACATCACAGTGTGTGGGCCAGGACAGAGGAGTGGACCCAAGCAAGGGGTGCACTCTCAGACCTGCTGGTGGCAAGCAGGCAATTGTGAGGTCCTATGCAGCGTTGCGTACAAAAGGGTGCAAGCTCAAGGTCAACACATACTCTGGGCTTTGTGGAAACTGTGTGCCTTGGGGTGGGATAGCACAGAAGAGGGCCAGAGTAGGGTTCCCAGAAGCATCACTAGCAGGGCAGAGGCCCCTTTTGACCAAGGATAACAGCGCAAGTGGAAAATGCAAACATCCAATACCATTTGGAGGAAAGATATTTTAGTTTTGTGATAATCAAAGAAATGCAAATTGAAACAAGAGAGCTTGTTCTTCAAAATCAAACCCATAGGTTATCATAGGCCCCAGCATCACCACTCCTAGGTATAGACCCAAAAGAACTGGAGACAGTTTTTTGAATAAGAACTTCCACACAAATGTTTATGGCAGCACCACCCGCAACACCAAGTGGAAGAAACAACCCAAATGTCCACTTGCTGATGAGTGGATAAGCAAACAGGGTATATCCTAAAGTGAAATACGATTCACCCACAAAGCCCTGACGTTATGATACCTGTCATAACTCGATGGCCCTCGGAAATATGATGCTCAGTGACAGAAGCCGGACACCAAAGCTCACATATTGTTTGATGACATTTGTATGACATTTCTGAACTGGGTAAATCCATAGAGACAGAGAGCACCTTCATGGTTGCCAGGGCCTGGGGCAGGGGAGTGGAGAGTGACTGAACATGAGGGAGGGAGTTCTTTGGGGAATGGTGACAATTTCTTGAAACCAGACAGAAGTGGTGTTTGCACAACATACAGATCATCTCCAGTAAGGCTGGACGGGCGGTCCACTTTACTACTCATTTTATGCTATGTGAACTTCACCTCAGTTGTTTGAAAGAGAGCACTTTTCATGTATCAAGTTGGCACCAATCAAGAATGGACAATCAGCCGGGCGCGGTGGCTCACGCTTGTAATCCCAGCACTTAGGGAGGCTGAGACAGGAGGATCGCGAGTTCAAAGCCAGCCTCAGCAATGGCGAGGCACTAAGCAACTCAGTGAGACCCTGTCTCTACATAAAACACAAAATAGGGCTGGGGATGTGGCTCAGTGGTCGAGTGCCCCTGAGTTCAGTCCCTGGTGC